>NQII01002032.1:337482-401631 GCA_002778355.1 Clitarchus hookeri
CCCCCCCGACTTGATGTCGACACGAACGAGGAGGAGGACAATGAAAGCGACGTGCGATGTTGCTAGTTTTCGTTATATGTTCAGCCGTAGCATCGTCAACACTGAAGGCGCACCGTAAAGTGACCAATTTTGAGAAGAACCTTTGAAAAAGCATCGCCCATAACTGTGCGTGTTTAAATGCACTTACATATTACAATGGAAACCCAAGATCAGTTAACACCACAATTCTGTAGTCAAAACTACTTGTGTTAAAGACCTTTCGTTAAAACTAGCATTAACAAGTCTATACTAGAATTCACTGTATTTGTCAGAAAAATTTCACAAAAAAATATTTCAGCTAAAACGCGATAGTACTAATTAAAAGTAATATTAACCATAATTTTTTACATATTCGTCAAACCATACACTCGTGCATTACGGGGAGAAAAAATAACAACGCATGAACTTACAACATATTTTTTATATGGTACTTGATCCTAACTTAACTAACATAACCAAGGCACTCGCTAAAACACTTTCAACTGATCTCATTTACACGAGAGTTTGTTTTAACTAGTTAAAACTGTAATTTTAGTAACTACTGAAGTCATTGCTGTCAATCCTCTTTCTCCATATCATCTCTTCTCGAATTCCAGAATCGACTAATCGGTAACAGTTTTGACGAAAGGGCTTTGATGAAAGTAGTTTTGAATAGGGAATTCTTGTTATAATCTAATACGAATCTTCACAGCTTTAAAAACATATATCTTTATTTATATACTGCTAAGAATGTATTTGTATATAAGTTATAAGTTACAAATTTATATCCCTAACAATTAAACAGGGCCACTTGAATGATGCATAAATAAGGTGTTCAGGCACATGACAATTTTAATTTTACGTATAATAGAATGATGCAAATGAGAGGAGAAGTGGATACTAAGTATAACTTTTAACAGTTCCTCTTTAGTTGGAAACGGCTGTAGTATTGTTGGTAATGGGACAAGTTGTTATTAAAATTAATTTTGTTTAGTGTTTATATTAAGCATTGTAAACGGCAACACTGTCATGTTTATCAATTATGGCAGCAACTTAAATACAAAATACGGCATTATGAACGGAACGTGGTTATTAAGATTACAGGAGGGTTAGGCTATGCACTAGCATGGCTTTATTATTTTGTTTCCGTAGCGTAGGTCACATATAACACCTCAAGGAGAAACGTAAATATGTAACCATCTTAACTTCATGTCCGAAGGAAAATTTGTCTATCCGGTTCTTTCATCGCCGCTTCTTTTGTTCATAAAAAACTTACTTTAATTCAGCAATACTGCCAATATTATTAATTTTAAAACATAAAAAAATTAAAATTGCTATTGCGTTGGCAAAAAATTTTGACTACTAGCCATAAAACATCAACAACAAAATTTACTCGATATGCATCGTATAAAATTATATATTATAATATATTAAAATGATAAATATCAGTACGTAAGGAATATTCGCTATTCAGAAGGGTGGAAATTTAAATTATAACCTTTAACGTTAGAGAAATTCATTTTGCCTGTCAAGGTGAAATACGAATAACGCCCGTTGATTGCATGCCTATACAAGATAGCATAGATAACTGACCTCCAGAATGTACATCCAGGCGGAAGGATACAAAGGCACTTACTCAAAAGTTGGCAATTTTTAAAATTGTTATTAAATAAGATACTTACTTAAGAAAAGTTACTTCGTGATCTTTCTTAGCGGCATAATATAACTTTTTTTTATGTATTTCAGCTATGCGTGGTATTTAACAAGCTGAAAACGAGGGATGTACAGACATGCACATACAGACACGCCAGCGGTTTCATATCTTAATTTTCCGAGAAAAGTAGACTAAAACTTACTCTTAATATGTTTCACGTCAAATTTTTATGCAAAGAAAAGCTAAAAGCGACGGATCGTACCACTTTCAGCAAATACTGCATCACTCGTGTCTTCATTTAGTTCTCAAATAATGTTTTCTTTTTTGGACTGGCTGAAATTTTCGTCATTTTCTTTCTCGTCATATTACCTTGAATATTTATTACGAACATGGATACCGAGAACCCTGTTTCAAAATTATTTTGCCCCAATATTTCCTCATTTTGTTCACAGCCCAATTTTCTAAGCTATATTCAGTCTAACACTTCGTTTAGACTTTGCTAGTAAAAACGCAAGTATCTCTTTATTCTTTAATAAATACTATAAATTACTTTTATAATATAGTTACGTATGCCTTAACAATCCTTTTACATTTGGTTAAAACAACCACTATTTATCTTTTCTCAAGTAAAAAGAAAAGCAAACGAAAGATATAATACAAGAGTGCCAGAGCATTTCATTTCTTGTACTTGAGGAGCAGCATTGTTCGAGTTAATTATATCTGTAGCTCATTAATTTTAATTGGTGTACCTTCGAGCAGAAATTTTGCTAACTGAAATAAGCTTCCGCTGTCATGATGTGACGGCGCGTTCTTTCAAGCAAAAATATTCAAGGCACTGATTATCCTGGTTTACACTGTCAAAATTTAGAGCTTTCGTGAGAAGTCCTTCTGATGTTCTCGGCGTTCAGTTCGAAAAGCAATTTCTTTAATTACGTGCCTTCTATCAAAATGTTCTGCGCTTGGTTTCAAACGTTGTCGGTTCGTTTTTCCAGTGTTTTTGAACGAGAAACGGTGCAAATAAACATAATATTATAAACAAATTTTACGTACATTTCAAAAGAGGTTTATTATAATATTATACGTTAAAACATTTTTATCCAATAGTTCACAAGACAAACAAACCAAGAGAAATTTTCTTGTTATCTCTTGTGCTAAGAAGTTGCGATAAGAGTACGCCTATTCCGCTCGATACATCCAGTCAGAAGGACATTTATAACGTAATTATAATCCTGAAATATTAAAACAAAATTAACTCGTAATTTTTTGTTATATTTGACGTTTGACTGATGGCTAAAAAAATATTTCAGCGTAACGATTTGTTACGAACCTGCATAAATTTTTTTAAAGAAACCATATTAAACCTTAACATGAAATTAATTTAATCTACCCACTCCAGGTTACAAAACGGTGAATACTAAGACTATTATAATTAACATGTATTGACCTTGTATTGAGGACGCAGGTATCGATAAGTTCCAAATAAATGTTAAAAATGATCTCAGTGCAGGAATCATTTTGACTCCATCACCTTATGTTCTGAACAAGAATTTATATATGTAAGCTGTTTCCTGAGCCTTTTTTTAAACAAGATCCCAGTTACCTGATATTAAACCAACTTCGCTACGACAAGGAATGATTCGGTAATTTATAGCAACATGCGTAGTTAAATGCCATTTAACATATAAAACTTAAGTCGGGGTTACGCCCACATAGGTAAAAGGCTACTAAATTGCAACCCACAGGAAAACGTTACACGTGAGGTGTGAAACGAAATAACACACTGCGATTAAGCACAGACGGATTTAATTTGTACTGGACACGGAAGAACCAGATCGAAGAAAGTTATTACCACTACGTTTAAAAATAGGTGGTTTATATAAAAATTTTACATAATAAATATTAAATTAAAATTTGAAATTGACGTATATTTTGTGGTATGCAAATCATGTAATCAAAGGTGATTTCTCTGATAAAAACAGCACATACAGTACTTTGGTAACAACGAAACTTCTTAGTTCATCAGCACGCACTAATACAAACAAACTTTGAAAACAAACTTTGTGCTTTCTAAGGGAAACTTTGACGGTGTGATTGCGACTTTGTGGGACACATCCTTCTGTGAACATGCAGTAATTAGGAGCAGTTCCTCGACGCTTGAACGCCTTTACAAGTCGTTGAAGGGTAATACATTACCGGCAAGTCTGTTGGCACTGAAGAAAATGTGTTCACCCTAGAAACGACCTATTAATTGACACATTGCTCCAATTGCTGAAAGGCTTTTCTCTCGCGGATTCACAGCGTAGCGAGCAGAGGATAATTTACACAAACTCTCAGGAGAACATCTCACTGATACACGTTGCGCGACGCCGACTTCAACTTGTCGACATTGTTTGACTCCGTGATATGCGTTTTTATTATTTCGTATGTAATAAAAGTTTATTAAAATATAAGTTTACTAACCTATGAGGGTTATTCGGAAAGTAAGGTCCGAATTCTTATAAAACATAAACCATCACATTTTTTTATTTTTATTTTTTCTAAAAAACGTATTTTATTTCATTCCTTACACGTTTCTCTATTTTTCTACATAGTTTCCATATTTGTTTCAAAATTTTTCATTATATTCTACAAGCTTTTGTATGCCTAAGTCATGGAAATCTGCCGCCTGTGAGGATAACCAGTCTGTAACTGCTTCTTTCACCTCGTCATCTGTGGCGAAGCGCTTGCCTACCTAAAGGCGTTTGCCTTTAGGTAGCGGAACAAGTGAAAATCGCTCCGCGCCAAGTCTGGACTGCACGGTGGGCGGTCAATCTGTTCCCATCCAAAAGATCTGATCAGATTTTGGGTGTGAATTGCAGAATGGAGTCTGGCATTGTCATGCAGCAACAAAGCTCACGACGTCAGAAGGCCACGTCGCTTATTTCGTATTGCATGTCGTTGTTTAGTCAGGAAAGCGCAGTAAGCGGCTGCATTGATTGTTGTCCCTTGCTGCATAAACTCGACTAACAAGAAGACTCCATGTCTATCCAAAAACACGGTTGCCATAACCTTGCGTGTTGAGATTGTCCGCTTGGCCTTAACTGACTGGTGATGTCGGGTGACGCCATTCCATTGACTGACGTTTAGACTTTGGGGTCATGTGAGAAACCCACGTCTCGACCCCTGTGACAATCTTCTCTAAAAATGGATCACCTTCCTTATTATATCTGTCCACAAAATCAAGAGCACAATACATTATTTTCATTTCGTGTTCCTCAGTAAGCAGCCTGGGAACTCAACGTGCGCACAATTTGTGAAATTGAAAATTTTCAGAGACAATTTTGTGCCAAATAGTTTTACCCACATTCGGAAATTCCAATGCTAAAGTTGAAGTGGTGAATCGCCGGTCTTCACGAATCTTTTCNAAATAGTTTTACCCACATTCGGAAATTCCAATGCTAAAGTTGAAGTGGTGAATCGCCGGTCTTCACGAATCTTTTCGTCCACGGCTTTGACCAAATATTCTGTGATCACTGAGAGTTGGCCTGATCGTGGTTCATCATGGACATTTTCCCGTCCGTCCTTGAAATCTCTCACCCACTTACNATCACTGAGAGTTGGCCTGATCGTGGTTCATCATGGACATTTTCCCGTCCGTCCTTGAAATCTCTCACCCACTTACATACTTTGCTGTCACTCATCGCATTGGGGCCATACACCAGACTTATCTGTCGATGAACGTCCGCTGCTGAAACGTTCCTTGCTGAAAAAAACCGAATCACTGACCATATTTCACAGTCGGCGGGCCAATCAATTANTTCCTTGCTGAAAAAAACCGAATCACTGACCATATTTCACAGTCGGCGGGCCAATCAATTATTTTTAACATTTTTTAACTGACACTGTAAACTGCACACTGCAACAACACCAATGCAAATTGCATCGTTTGACGAGCAAGGCATACCGGGAGTCGGTGCGCATGTGCGTTACAAATTTCGCTCGACATTCGATTAGCTACAACGATTCGANATTTTCCCGTCCGTCCTTGAAATCTCTCACCCACTTACGCACTTTGCTGTCACTCATCGCATTGGGGCCATACACCAGACTTATCTGTCGATGAACTTCCGCTGCTGAAACGTTCCTTGCTGAAAAAAACCGAATCACTGACCATATTTCACAGTCGGCGGGCCAATCAATTATTTTTAACATTTTTAACTGACACTGTAAACTGCACACTGCAACAACACCAATGCAAATTGCATCGTTTGACAAGCAAGGCATACCGGGAGTCGGTGCGCATGTGCGTTACAAATTTCGCTCGACATTCGATTAGCTACAACGATTCGAACCTTACATTCGGTATAACCCTCGTATTTAATTAACTTCTTCAGTTAAGACCGATTCAATCGTGAGCAAAGCCTTAGTCACACGAAAAGCACTAATTCGCTACATATCGCAGGAACAATAAAGAATTAGGAATAATCAGAATGGCGCTATCACCACTAGCCGCGTACTATTTAAATTAAAGGCATTAATTAGCATTTGATTTCTAGGATTACACTCAGAAAGCTAAAAAATTTCAGACGCAGCACACGTATTTTGTCCTGCATGACGTTCTACGGAAGAAATAACATTGTATATTTATTTTTATGTCTACATTTAGATAATATTTTCTAATGCGTGTTAAAAATATTTCAAATGTACTGTAAAATAATTTTTTTAAAACGCTCTTTCGAAATTGCGTTTTATTTGAATTTATAAGAAAAACCTTTGTCCGCGATTATTCTAAAAGGTTTACAACAAAATGAAAATACATAATTTCATTTTTAAAAATCTAACGAAATTTTAAAGTTTTCAAATTTTCTGGGAAATCAGGTTTAGCAAAAAAAAAAAAAAAAAAAAAAAAAAACCAATCGCTTCTTTTAAATATCATATTTGTAATATTTTTATTAATAATAAATGATTTTCCCCCTAAATGTTGTATCGAAAAAGAATCATAATAAGAAAGTATCTTAATTTATAAACTGCATTGATTATTTAATGATATAAGATATACAATTGTTAAAAAGCATTTTAAAAAAATTGTTATTTAGTAAGGATTATATTAAAAATATAAATATTTTATACCATAAATTTTTCTCATTTTAATATATTATTATTAAATGTATGTATAATTAATCAGCGTTTACCAGTAAACGTTATGTGTGTCGNTTTTCTCATTTTAATATATTATTATTAAATGTATGTATAATTAATCAGCGTTTACCAGTAAACGTTATGTGTGTCGGGAAGAGTTATCTTGTGAGCAGTTACCCAGAAGAGGTAACTTATGCCGAGAAATCATGTTTTCAACGAACCACTAAGTATTCAATAATCCTCGTATCACAACAAGAGGCGAAGGACGACCATATGCGATGGTTTCCCATACTATGAAGTTAGTAGTTAGGTATTTGTGTGATTATTATAGTGATATTATTCTTTAATAATGCGAAATTGTGCGAAGAAACTGGTGGTTTTTCAAATTATTTGTTAAGTTGTAATTATGTGTATAATATTTTCATTGGATCTCTGAAACAAAGATTTCTTAGTGGCTACAAAAACAGTTTGGTTGTTGCTTTCCAAGGAGAAATTTTGTTGCTGGTAAAAAAACAGATTGTGGTGCCCAATAATACAAGTATGAAAGCTATTTAGTGCTCACTAACATATTTGTTTATTGAAAAAACGTTTATTGGCTGCCACGAAATATTTCGTTGGCAGCAAAAGCATACATGTTATCCGCAGTAAAACCTTTTACTGCGACTGCAAAACTACATCCGNAAATATTTCGTTGGCAGCAAAAGCATACATGTTATCCGCAGTAAAACCTTTTACTGCGACTGCAAAACTACATCCATTATATTCTGCGCGCATGCACTCTGGCATGTTCGAAGTGGCCACGTCTGGCCACGACGCCATATTTCTCTGTGTTCGGTTCTTTGCATCAGGTCACGAACTCATTCATGAGGGTTATTCTTAAGACTCCAAGAACGGATTTTATTATTAATTTATTCCAAGTATGTAAATAGCACATATAAATGAATCCAGAAAATTAACTTTCCNAAGAACGGATTTTATTATTAATTTATTCCAAGTATGTAAATAGCACATATAAATGAATCCAGAAAATTAACTTTCCATGAGGTGAAGTTTGCAAGCCTGGTCGTGTATGCCACTTATTAGATTTCTGTTATAAACATCCTGAAGACAACACTTTAACGTCGAGCATGGTAGCGTAATGGTAACACGATGATCTCACAGTTGAGAGGTTAGAGTTATGAATCCCTCTCTGATGACTTTGAAATTAGTGTTTCATTGTTGTTAGACCTTATCTACCTACAAATGCCTACTATCTGCAAAACACCTTTGTGAACATCAGTTATCAGTATTGCTGCTCTCGTCGTAATATTTTCGCTGCCACTAACGAACACATTATTGCTTACAAACACACTTAATTTATTGGTGACCACAAACGTCATTTGGTGGTTTCCACCAAACACTGGAATGACAAAATTTTTGTTAGCACCACAAAATCTTTTGTCATGCCTATATTAACAAATGTATTTTGTGGTCGCCCACTAACTTTTGTTTTAGTCGCCACAAAACTGTTTTTTCCAGTGTGTGGAATTAATGGGGTTAATTTTGACATCTGTGAAGAGACTTTAGCAAAGGTGGTTATTAGGCCTGTGACCCTTTCTTTGTGGTATGGTGGCATGGAAAACGATGGAAGAAATAATATATCTCTTCGAAAGTACTTACAGGAAATGCAAAATGGTGACGAGCATATACAGGTGGCATTGCAATAAAGAGAGAAACGTCGAGCATATAGCAACCGGGTGAAATATAAAAGGGCGATATCGTGGTGAGCATATGTCACAAAGAGAGGAAATGAGCACCCCTGAGGTCTAGTTTATCGGCTATGCGCTGATAAGATGAAAATGCCTTTAATTGTGCCTGAGGTCATTGAGGATGCTAGATAAATCTTTAGAGTGAGGGAGAATCCTGAGACCTTGCTGAAGATAATATTGCCCGATGATAATCCTGTAGGAGAAGGGCCACTCCAAGATTTCAAACGGGAGATGAGTTTGCTGACTGCGGATGCGTGATGAATGGAATTGGAATGCATCGGATCTTTGAAGCACCACTGACGTCAGACTTCATCCTGGGCCGGCGGATAGCCACCACCATTGGTAGGTCCCGGATGTCTAGCCGAGCACTTTTTAGTGCTTATGCAAGACCGACGGACTATTTTGGAGGAGGGGAAGAGGGTGGTCCCCAGTCCGCTACTNAGCACTTTTTAGTGCTTATGCAAGACCGACGGACTATTTTGGAGGAGGGGAAGAGGGTGGTCCCCAGTCCGCTACTCCCTCCTCCACCCTCGACATGAAGATCCTGCTGTCCAGGCGGAAGAGCAAAGATGGAGTAGTTGCCATGACTGAGGTGTCCAGTTTTCCGCCGCACTCGACGAGAAGCAGGAGGGGCCTGCATCAAAACTGCTGCTGTCAATATTCCTTTACTGGTTTGCCAGCGCAGGAATGTTGACAGCTGNCAGGAGGGGCCTGCATCAAAACTGCTGCTGTCAATATTCCTTTACTGGTTTGCCAGCGCAGGAATGTTGACAGCTGTGTCTAAACAAAGGGCGCCAGTTCGGGAGGGGTTTTTACGTGTTTACGCCGGTTTTACCCTCCACCTTCTTAGCTACACTCGACGAAATTATTCTCAAATTTACCATACCTGTGTATACGCTAGGTGAGTAATTAATTATGGTAATTTATTTTGCTATACATTCATCGTAACGTTCCTACAGTTGCTGGAGAAACAGTCAAAGGCGTAGGGAATTTCCTGACTTTTTAAAGAAGCGACGTTAAATATTCCTATATCTGCAGCTTGAGATGTGGTATTGTTGCCATACAGTGTAAAGGTCAAACACTTTTATTACAGTTGAGGAAGTTTACCAGAAAATGGTTTACAGTGTATATCCTAAGCTATAGGTACACTTAGGGAGGCAGTCATGGCCGCAATTGTGCCCATGGTTGCCGTAATCACTCTCTGCCACAATGCGCGCCTTCTTTGTAGGACTATCCTCCCTTTTAGAAGTATGGGGCTCAGCCTTGATACGAAATTATCTCCCGTCCCTACCTCAGACGCACACTTAATACTTAGCAATAGAGTAGGTTAGAAAAAAAAAAGAAAAAAATTGTAAGTGCTGTTAGGGGAACAACACAAAAATATGTGATGTCACTGCATATAGCGGGACATTTTATAATGCCTGGTGGCCACAAATAATGTGGAAACTAAAATGTTTGGGTTAAGCAGCAAACCTGTATCGTATAATAATGTATTTCTTTGAAAGTTGCTCATGGATTTGTGAGATGGGAACTCGCATTGTAGAATAGCGATTGTCTAAGGGCTGTCCGCAGGTGTCATCGTGGGTGCTGTACTCTGGAATGTGCTTTCGCATGTACTATTTAGGCTCGAATTTCCTGATGCCTGTACGATTTTCGGTTATGCGGAAAATGGATTCCTACGTGTTTTTGGGGTAATCGAGGTATAATGCTGTGGTGAAGGCTCTAGAAAAGATAAGTGCTTGATCTAGAACTATTAAACTATAGTTTGTACTCGAAAATGTCAATACTATGATGCTTAAGGAAGCATTAAAAAGGAAACACATAGTACGATTTGAAGGGAGACCTCTTCGCTTCGTTTGCTCGGTTAAGTACCTGGGTGTGATTATCGGAATGCACCTATAATATATACTTCTGGATGACCAAAAAATCAAAATAAATGTTGATATAAAATAGGGTCTCCCCCTCCAGCAGGGTCAAACAATGATGTATTTATGTTTTGGTCAGTTAATAATATTTTAATTTCCCCAGCAAGTAAAGGTAGTGAAAGTAATAATAAAATTGCTGTAATAATTATGTTCTTTAAACATTAATAATTTTGCGGTGTTTTAGTCTATTCAGAGGAATTTGCCTATTAATCGATAGTCCCCGATTAATCTTTCTTTTATTTGTAATCAGTATGTATACCGCCGTTATAAGTTTATTTTATAAGATTTGATTTACTAATTTTTTATTTTAATTTATTTCAGGTCAAGGTGCACTTAATATATAAGTTTAAGTGAATTACAATATTATTTTAATATATGGATTTAGATTTGAAATTTTAATGAATGTGGATTTGTTTGTAATTTTATTTATGTTGGTTTTTGATTTTAGCTCTAAAATAAGTACATATTGCCCGTCACTCTGTTTCTGGATGATTCTGTATTTGACAAATAAGGCAGTGGTGACATTTCGTAAGCTCAGAGCTGTTGCTTCTGCAGCTTGGGAACTGCATTTTAATATACTTGTGACACTTTATAATGGGGTGTTTATCGTTATTATTACTTATGTTGTGGCATCGTGGTACACCATTTCTGATCGGTCCCTCATGGGAAGGCCACTGCTCAAGGCACAAATGGTAGNCCGCCGTTATAAGTTTATTTTATAAGATTTAATTTACTAATTTTTTTATTTTAATTTATTTCAGGTCAAGGTGCACTTAATATATAAGTTTAAGTGAATTACAATATTATTTTAATATATGGATTTAGATTTGAAATTTTAATGAATGTGGATTTGTTTGTAATTTTATTTATGTTGGTTTTTGATTTTAGCTCTAAAATAAGTACATATTGCTCGTCACTCTGTTTCTGGATGTTTCTGAATTTGACAAATAAGGCAGTGGTGACATTTCGTAAGCTCAGAGCTGTTGCTTCTGCAGCTTGGGAACTGCATTTTAATATACTTGTGACACTTTATAATGGGGTGTTTATCGTTATTATTACCTATGTTGTGGCATCGTGGTACACCATTTCTGATCGGTCCCTCATGGGAAGGCCACTGCTCAAGGCACAAATGGTAGCCCTTTTAGTTGTACCCAAAGCCTATAAGAAGACCTCTAATAAGGCATTGCATGGCCTGACTGGGGCTACTCCTGTCAACCTGCTCATCCAGGAAAGGGAACACATGTGAAATGACTCTCGAGGTAGAAAACCTACCAATGATGAGCGTAAATCAGAGCGAGTGGAGATGTTGCGCAAATGACAGGATAGATGGGATTGCTCTAGGAAGGGAAGGTATAAACATCGGAAAGACTCAGTGTATACACTCGGTGAAAGACTTGATAATAGATGTTCAGAGGTGTGCCACCATCAAGCTCAGTCCCTGACAGGGCATGGGAATCAAAATCAAATCTATGGCTTTTATTAAACAAACACGCCACTCTGTCTGGTGTGTGGAACTGAGAACACCACTGGTCACGTTGACGTACGCACGGAATACCAGAAAGGAATGAGTGAAATGGGAATTATCCCATTCGATATCTCCTCCGTAGTTCGTGGTTCGTTTTAGAGCAGATTACTGTGTCTGGGTGACTGCGTCGTACAGCTTCGGCGACATCTGGAGGAGTGTGATGAATGGTATACTACCAAGTTCTAGACCATTGATGATGACAACGAGATCTGAATTATATGATAGGCACCTACTCGGAGATGGTCGTCAATTATGTTGTGGCTTGTCTTGCGCGAGGTGCGGTGGAAAGGTGACACTAATGGAAGTCAGGTGCATGCTGGTTTGGCACTCTGATGAGCGGCATGAAAGTTCACAACATAATGGAATACTTCTCTCAGCTGACTCCACTGAGCAATTAGTCCACAACGCTGGGTGTCACATTTATGGCTTCCCCACATTTGACAGCAGGAGAACTGATGAAACAGTTGGTACTGGTTCGGATGTCAGCAGATTGCTGATGACAGGGTAAGCAGTGTGGAACCGTGGTTCTAGTTAGTTTGGGCCGGAATTACCGACATGTTTGGGAGAAATAAGGAGTATCACCTTGATTATCCTGGGGTTTTAAGTTTGGGCCCTCCTTCCCGCTGCTGGAGAGAGCTGACCCTAGAGGCTGGGATTCTCATTGGTAATAAATTGCGGAGTGATATGGTATCTGTTCCTCCTGCCTGGCTACTCGTGCTTGGCAATGAACTGGTTCTACTGGATTGGCATAGATGACACTGATACGGAAGATATGCATATTTTGGCATGGACTGGTCTTGGTCACATAGGTCGCGCATTAATTGGAGTTTCCCACTGACGACTTGTAGTTGGCTAGGGTAAGAATTGCAGGGTGTCACGGTCCAAGTAGCCCATTACTGATTTCCTTTGTCACCCGACTGGCGATTAATTTAGGGTGACACAATAATTCGCTGCTAAGAAAAATCACTGAATAGACTAAATCACACGACTATGACAAGAGATGATGGAAACAATAAGTATGTTTTGAATACTGGATGTAGCAATAGCAATGGCAAGGCATTATCGAAGGTTGATTGAGTACCCCAGATTTGATAGAACCTTTCCGAATTTGCTTTGGATGATTACATGAACTGACTCCCCTCGAGGAAGAACGAAGTTCGTCGAGTTACGAGTATCGGACTGGCTCAAATTGGCAATGATTTCCTGGGAAGCCATTGGCCTAAAAAAAAACTGCAGGATATAAAGCTGAATTGTCAAAGAATTAAAGTAGCGCTCCTAGTATACCCTGTTGGAGTTTTTTTTTCTGGAAGTTGGTGGTAGTGAGGCCGGAACCAGCTTCAGTCGGGCAACATCGTATGCACATTGTGTATTATTCCACCACATGTAAAATTAACATTTCAGTGGGCCTGTTCACCTTATTTGTGCGTTAGTCAACTGAAAATGTAAAATTGATTAGAAAAGAACATTTTGCAAATTTTGTGTTTTTTTACATATATATACATTAAAAACATTAATCAAAAAGGAAATAATTTCAGTATTCACAAAAGTATACATGACACCGCTAATTCGATGTAATTGCCTGGAACTACTTTCCCTCCGTAGTTAACAACATTAAAGGGCATATTGCAGTTAGTGTATCACTTTCAATATTTACAGGTAGAGACAGTGACTTTCTTTCAGATGTNACATTAAAGGGCATATTGCAGTTAGTGTATCACTTTCAATATTTACAGGTAGAGACAGTGACTTTCTTTCAGATGTTGATTTCAAAAGTGATCAATCAACCATGAACAGCCTTAAATGTGCTTTAATACCAGAGAAAGCGACTACTTGCATATTGTGCCTGTAGCTCATTTGTGATGATTTTTAATTATATGTACCACTTAACTTATACGGTACTGGAGATTTTTCGCGTACGCCACACACATGACAGCGGCATTGTCCTCGCGCTAACTACGTGCATACATCAGCACACGAAGCTTTCATCTTCTGCATCGATGTTCCTATTTACCAACTTCCATGTTTAACAAACGATTTTTGTAGGGTGCCCAAATATGTATGACAGTGACTGTAGTTAAACAGATGACATATCCAGTGTTTANAACAAACGATTTTTGTAGGGTGCCCAAATATGTATGACAGTGACTGTAGTTAAACAGATGACATATCCAGTGTTTAATTTAGGGTGTATTCAGCATTGAAATGGAGACACAGTGAAAGAGATGTTAGAAATTAAATATGGATGTGCCTGTCATCATAAGCACAAACAATGCGGGTGGGTGGTTTGGATGGGCGTGGCCTCACAACGGGCATTTTTTCTATAGTTTAGAGTATTTTTAAATACAGTAACTTGAACTATATTGCATTTTTTGCTTTGTTATCTGTACACTCAAATTTTTTTTTGGTATAACGAGTTAGAATTAATTTATATATTTACCATACAGTAATACTCTTGGCTTGCACCTAGACTACATAGTCGCTTAAGTTCGGTGTCCTTAAAGTGTTACACNATTAAAAACATTAATCAAAAAGGAAATAATTTCAGTATTCACAAAAGTATACATGACACCGCTAATTCGATGTAAATGCCTGGAACTACTTTCCCTGCGTAGTTAACCACATTAAAGGGCATATTGCAGTTAGTGTATCACTTTCAATATTTACAGGTAGAGACAGTGACTTTCTTTCAGATGTTGATTTCAAAAGTGATCAATCAACCATGAACAGCCTTAAATGTGCTTTAATACCAGAGAAAGCGACTACTTGCATATTGTGCCTGTAGCTCATTTGTGATGATTTTTAATTATATGTACCACTTAACTTATACGGTACTGGAGATTTTTCGCGTACGCCACACAAATGACAGCGGCATTGTCCTCGCGCTAACTACGTGCATACATCAGCACACGAAGCTTTCATCTTCTGCATCGATGTTCCTATTTACCAACTTCCATGTTTAACAAACGATTTTTGTAGGGTGCCCAAATATGTATGACAGTGACTGTAGTTAAACAGATGACATATCCAGTGTTTTCTTTAGGGTGGATTCAGCATTGAAATGGAGACACAGTGAAAGAGATGTTAGAAATTAAATATGGATGTGCCTGTCATCATAAGCACAAACAATGCGGGTGGGTGGTTTGGATGGGCGTGGCCTCACAACGGGCATTTTTTCTATAGTTTAGAGTATTTTTAAACACAGTAACTTGAACTATATTGCATTTTTTGCTTTGTTATCTGTACACTCAAATTTTTTTTTTGGTATAACGAGATAGAATTAATTTATATACTTACCATACAGTAATACTCTTGGCTTGCACCTAGACTACATAGTCGCTTAAGTTCGGTGTCCTTAAAGTGTTACACATAACAGTACCACTACGGTAGAGAATGCGATGGGAGCTATCTTCAGGGGAAACGAAAACACCCGAGAAAACCCGACAAGCACAGGCAACGCATCCACCTCAGTTGAAGCCCGATTCGCTGTGCTGACTACAACTACACGTCACCCTCGCTGGAGTTGTCGGTTCACGCCCATGCACCATTTCATTCTGTGAACTATAGAAAGGAAGCACGGAAGCGTTCCTTTCCCCAAACCCCTCTTCATATTTTTCCCATGGCGTTAAATATTTCAAGTGTCACCCTATGATGACGAATCGATCCAGTTCAGTGTGTGCCACATTATTTTACAGGAGTAATATCACGCACGACAAAGAACTATTATCCAAGAATAATTTCAGGCAATCTTTTTTTTCTTTCAAATATATGAAAAGAGGGAAATAAAGTCCTTCAAAATTTAATTTCCTCTCTTTTGGAAACATTCTTTTCAAGTATTCCAACCACTAGATTAAATCTCGTTTCTTGCTCTTTCTACGTTTCATGAAAACGAAAACGTCTGCTTGGAAATCACTTTGCTGTGACCGGGGATTTTTTTTTTTTGCCGTATTAACGCTGAAACGAAAGTAGGGTAAAGCCATTTTGGAAGTGATTTGCTGTGTCTGTATTGGCACAGGTGCATTATGGTTAGTGCGAACACGGGCCGTGTCATTGGAGACACGCTCGTCGGTACAGCGACAGGTAATGCTGCAGCGATTCGGTACATTCACTCTCGTTTACACATCGGACCAGACAACTTAACGCTCACACTGCATTTATTCAACAGCCTTTAATTGTTTAAGTCGACAACGGGCTCCTGTTCACCGTTACTGTAAACTTAATTTCACATAATACTTTAAAAAAATGATAGCCAAAGTACTGAATAATGTTCATGGAAAATTAAGCACTTTTGAAATCAAACTTGGAAAATAATCATTGCCAATAACTGCAGCTATGCTAGAGTGTACATAGAAATGCAAGCTCCCAGTTAAGTTGGCAGCAAATTTATGAAAATAGTTCTAGACTCGACATTGTATCAATGGCTACTGAAGTCAATGTTTCTTGTTTTATAAACGTAAGGGCACGAGTTTGCATATTATAAATACATTTACTTTCTTAATATTACCACTGTTTTCCACTTCGATGGCGCATGAATAAATTGAGTTTGTCAGTGGCAATGTTAAGCTTACGTACAGTTGGAAGGATACACAATTACAATAAAAGTATACTCTTTCAAAAGTGCTCAATTAACCGTGAACAGCCCATAAATGCAAAGTTGGCATGTGTTCCTGCCTTTATATGGTTGCCATTGAGGATGCGAGTATAGGACACTGGCTCCAAGTCGAGTCAGCTGATCTACCAGAAGGATAGATTAGCTGTACCATACCAGCCTTAACGTGAAGTTACTGATAGAACTGATAAGTCTAATAAGTCCTTCAGAGCATTATTGTTTTTTTTAATCCATCCTACTCCATCAAGTTTCATCGAGATGTTGGCATATTGTATTCTGTCATCTGAAGTGTTTTGCTTTTCGTGTGGCAGCATCTGTGGCAGGATATTTGCGCCAGGCCAATGAAAATCCTTCTTCAGTCAGATGTTCAGTTGAGAAAGTGTCACAAAAGATGCATCGCCTGGTTGCGCTTATACCTGTACAGCAGAGATGCGCAGAAAAACTGTTGTGTAATATCTCAATGCCTCAGGATCCACCACAGCCTCCCAACTCGACCTCCTCCAATAATGCCGTCCAAGGAATATGTTACAGGAAGGGATGGGAAGCGTGTATTTCCAAAACTCTCAATAAAGGAAAAAAAGAGAAAATTTGCTTGACCATAATTTTGTCAGATATGACAAGAAGAGAAAAAATTTTCTTTAAATGAGTAACACAGCATGTAAAGTTTTATTACTACGGCTCTTAGTTTAATTACAATAATCAACATCACTACTGTAAAGATGTTATAAACTAATGAACATTATAACTGCCACATACATATATAAAATATAAAAAATAGATAAAAAAAATTTTTTAGCAATACCAGTTTTTTACCATCGTGAAAAAGAGCACACGGTTTCTAGATGAGAGGTTTTTCAAAAACCCTCTCCTAAATTCAGTTTTCCCTCTGTTACATCCCTCTTCTAACATAACATCCGACCAGTCCAGAGCACAAGATACTCCCCTCACCATACAACCTGAGCTGCAGGTAGTGCTCGCAGGTCTACCCCACCATCATAAACCAATCCATGGCATAGGTAGCTCCCCTCACCACACACCTGGAGAATATGTTGCTCACTGGTCTACCACTCACTCACATTATCATATTTTCCAAACAAAGTCTCCGAGTACCATCATTTAGAATGCCTTTCTTGACACACATTGAAGTTGGTGTGTTTTACCCGCCTTAATATATCTAGGGTGGGAGGGAAAAAGCACATAAGTAAAAATATTTTGTATTATTCTATTCAACAAAAATTCAATTACACAGTCAAGCATACGCCGTGGCAATAGCGCATAGGTCAATTTTCATATTGTATTCCTAGATATACATTTTGGTTATTGGCATCAAAGGAAGTATTGTTTTCTGGTTGCAGGAAAGCATATTAACTTTTTGACTTATGTGCTTTTCCCGTTGAATTTAGATATCCACTGCAGAGTATCTGCTCCGAGAAATAATATTTACCAAATCGTGCCCTGAAGTTGCTAAGAGTTTTCCCTTCTTCGCCAAAACGCATGCAAGTCCCTCCAACTGATGATTTCTGTAACCTCATGTTTACTGACTGACCCTCCCATGGTCGCAAGACCAAGTCTCAATCATNTGTAACCTCATGTTTACTGACTGACCCTCCCATGGTCGCAAGACCAAGTCTCAATCATAATCCCTGTAAAGGGTAATGTCTCTTATCGTATAGGCCTGTTTAATGTCTCGGTGGAGCATCACTATCTCCCGAACACATCTCTCTTCCAGCTCTGCAGCTGTTCATGGTCATCACGGGTTGTACGAGCAAGAGGCATCGTCTCGCCAAAGCCAGGTCGTCGGACAAGCATGACTGACCAACGCAGGCTGACTCTCTGGAGATGTAGATGCGCGTGTCTGCCGCCACCGTTTGTCATCATCTGGGTGCTACCACCTTAGCACGAGAGAAGTACAACTCCCTAAGGAGACTCTTGTCCTTCAGTACGTTCATCGTTGAGTTTAGGCCCAGACTAGGGGTGGTCAGCTCATCCCGCTTGGATGTCCACACTGTGGCAAGCGAGTGAAGAGATTCACGCTGCTCCTAACAGCGAGATTTTGAGAGGTGAGTATGGAGCAACGCAGGAATGAAAGGGCGAAGGAAACGGGAGATAACCGAGAGAAAACCCGCCGACCAGCGCCGGCGTCTGGCACGATTCCCACATGCGAAAATCTGGGAGCGAACCCACCAGGAATCGAACCCGGTTTGCCTAGGTGGGAGGCGAGTAGTCTTACCACTATGCCACCGTGGCCCCAACTGTGGAATACCTGCAATGTATTTATTGTAGAGCCCCTGTGTAGCGCTAGGAATTCTGGTGCCCATTATGGTTTTTGTCTTTCTCGCTGACCGCGGGGGAGTTAATGGTCCTAACACGCGGAATTTTGAAACGTGTGACAGGTTGCAAGTTGTATCCAAAAAAAAATAAAAATAAAAAAAAAATACAAAGACTCGCTCTTAGTTACTTCAATGATATCAAAATTGCTCAAATCCCACAAGTCAGTTAACAGCAAATTGCATAAAGCATCAGGAAGATTTCAAAATTACAGTAATAGCTCCACTCAATAAAAATTACATAAAAAAAAAGAATGCTAAAATATTTTTAAAATAATTGATACTGGGGAACATTGGGCTCTCAGAAGGAGCCAAATCAAAACCGTTGTTCCTCATTACAAAAACAACACACATTTTAAAAACATGTAGCGAGGTGGCGGTTTGATGGACGCTGTTGAAGCCCCGCGCCGAGAAACTTAAATTACATTAAAAGGACTAAATAAAATAGCAGAACCAAATATCAGAATTACGAGAGAATTACAATGAAACAAATTTAAAAATGAAAACAGGCGTGTCGGTGACAGCGTGTTCCAAAACCAGCGACGCGAAAGCGAGTGTGGTTCCTCCTCGCAAACGTTGAGCTTTCGAGAGAACCGTCACACGACACAGCGTGAGTCCCGTTGCGTGTTTGGAATGGAGAAGCGGTACTTAGAGCCGAAGTTGTAGATTACTAGGCGGTCCAGGGGAGCAATAATGTGTTTGTGTTTGACTTGGTCCGTTGAGAAATCGTTGTATGGAATTCGAGTCCGCCCAAGCCCCTCCCTGAGGCATAATTACTCTCCCTTCGACCGCTCCCCGCAAACCCCGACCCCAGAGAGTTGCGCAGAACAGGGAACGATAGTAGCCAAGGATCATGTAACACTTTGGCTGATCTGAACATATGCTTCGAGGGCGATTCATTTTGGCACAAAACACAGAAATAACACGGCGTTACTCTCCGTGAGATTTTGATAGCATTAACCCGCAAAGCACCGCGGCTTTACTGGTACAGGCGCAACAAGAAGATGGTGTACCTTCTGTGGTACTTCTCTCAGTTGAACAGCTGACTCAAGCAGGATTTTAGTTAGCCGCTCGCAAACCGTCACACATTCTGCAGTATGGACAGCAAAACTCTTCAGATGACAAAAAGCAATATGCCGCCATCCTGATGAAACCTGTTGGAGCCATAGAGATAAATAAAACCAAACTTGACGAATGACACTCCTTCACAATCCTACGTATTTCTAAATGTGCGTTTAAATAATATGNATAAATAAAACCAAACTTGACGAATGACACTCCTTCACAATCCTACGTATTTCTAAATGTGCGTTTAAATAATATGTATATATATATATAAATTTCTCGAAAACTTATGTATAGCATGATATTGTGTTTTCCAAGCTCGATTCAGCAGAAGANTATATATATATATAAATTTCTCGAAAACTTATGTATAGCATGATATTGTGTTTTCCAAGCTCGATTCAGCAGAAGAAATGTTGTATTAATATTTATTGGCAATCGCCAGGGATTGATCTGAGGTATAATGTTTGACCATAACTATTAGAACTCGCTTATTTTCAAAATAGCGAAATACTGAAATTGTTACTTTGCATGTTCAGCGTACGTAGTAGGTACTTCAACGGCACTTTGGTTCCAGAGATACAGCACATACTCTAAAATAATATTAACACCTGTTTGAAAATTATTTAGTTATATTTAAATAATTCTCAGAGCTTATCTCTTCTATAGTATTCTTTCAATGTAAGAGATGGAGAAACTCAGTTAAGAAGTTCCTAGGACATGCCAATTAATTTAAATTAATCATATTAGGGTACCTTCTAAAAGAACGAAAGAAAACTTTTCCAATTAATTTATATAGAGTATTTATGAAGTACTTCTATGTACACCAAGGAATATTTAATGTTTCCAGAGATATAGTCTGTAATAGCACAATGTATTACGTGGCCTTCGTTTGATAACGTGATCATTATCGGTTTAAAATTTCTAATTTCATTTTACTGCTCCAGTACTGGTGTTTGCAAAATCGGTTGGGGTTAGTTTCTATATATCCTTAAATCCGATGGCCTATAAAATCTTTATAAACCAGGTGGCACAATCTTACACAGTTATTGGCAACATAACTACAGATTAAATTAGCTAATGGTCACAGTATAAGTATTTTTTGAAATAGCAACTGCATAATTACGGTTATTAATTTATCTTAACATATTTAAAAGAGGATAAATTTACTTGGTCTACTATTACGCTACTTGCAGATCTAATTTGGTGTAAGTTTTTCATTATAGTCAAATCACAAAACCGCGGACAAATGGATTTTGAATTAATTTATGTACTTAATTTTCGTAATAGTTATTGCAAGCATACGAAGTTTGGTTGAAACGGTGTAAAGGTAAGGTATATACGAAATATTTACATAACATATTCCTTNATTGCAAGCATACGAAGTTTGGTTGAAACGGTGTAAAGGTAAGGTATATACGAAATATTTACATAACATATTCCTATGCCAACCATTCTTGGAAATATATTTTCACAAGCTGAAATTTTATAAGTTTAATTGCCCAACGGCAGCTAAAGGTGGTTCCCAATCTTTAAGTGATTCAGTTGAGTAGTTCGTGACATATGATACAAGAACTTATTATTTTTCAGATTGCGCTTTTTTACAAAGTGCGAACAGATTAACATATGAGTTTATTTATTAATTGCTGCCATAGTACCAAATTTGTTATACATAGGCCTAATGGTTCGCCAGATGGCACATTAACTTCTATTTGGTAGGGTGGTACCTTGAAAACCAATGCCTAATATATTAAAAACACAGTTTTATAGGAATTCAGTAATGGAGATACGATAGTACTTTGAGAAAACATGATAGCTATCGGCCAAATCCGCTACATTTTTTACATGCAAAAAATCCCGTTTTGGATTAGTCGATAAACAAACCAGGATTCCCGTGGATTGCTAGTGACGCCTCAGCTAAAATGCTGGTAAACACTAAATTCAAATGGCTATAAAGCAATATTTATATCAATTATGTTGGTGTCTGCCAAGGCAGGAATAATTTTTGTTTTTAACTGACAGTTTAAGTTTGCGTGTATCCGAATTTGCAGGCATATCTCTCGAACTAATGAAATTCAGAAAAAATTTATTTAATTGGACATTATATTATTTGGTTTTGTACATACGTTCTAAGCTTTGTTTCATTTCAATCACTCATGTCCGAGTTCGCAAATTCCCGGTAGGTTTTTCACTCTCCTCCCCTCGCCACCCTTAAAAACACGATTTATATAACACAGGATACACGTTAGTCTAAGTATATCCAGTAAAGTGCGAGGGTTATTTGTAAGGGATGCTGAAGCCGACACATTGCTGTTGCTGTGAATTACTTGCGTATATGTTTGCCATGCAAGGAAAAGGCGGGGAGTGCGTGTGAGTAATTTCTCACGGAGGAGAACAGCTGGCGTATACTACGGAGTTGAGATGATCCGTTATGTCTCCCTTCGTTTTAATCAGACCCTCCTATCTGCAAAACTTGCAGTACTTCATCTGGTCACGTCAGCATTTCAAAACCGTTGCTCGCTCTCCAAACAGACTTGCTATCATCTGCACGCGCAACGAGGGTAAACTGTGGCTACTTCGCGATGACCAATATTTTCATTCCAAATATTTTTCTCTCACCCTCAGCTTGTTAACTTTCGGCGCCACGGCTATGTAGGGCGTTACCAAACGTGATTGGTGAACGAATAAAGCTAAATCAATTACCAACGACGTGATTGCTTCTCTCACATATCTCCTCGGTAGGGGATGGTACGTGAAACACGAACCTTACGCGACGAAATACAGTTTCGCCCATGGCCCTAACAACGGGCACAGCCTTTATTTCGCAGAGAATTATATATACCGATTATTTGAAGACACATTAAATATTGACAGAATGTAACTAGTAAAACACGACATAATATCTAAGAATCATTGATAGCTGGAGCGTGTATGAAGTTCTCGGAAATTATTTACTTCTGCAAGTGATCTTATTGGTCGACAACATTATATCGCTTTCGTACCAAGATTTTCATATTTCAACTAACCCGTTCTCTCTAAGAAGTTGTTTGTAAATATACTGCATTAGCATTTACGCGTATTGACAATGCAGGAATGGTAAAGTTTTATTCCTGTACATGCATATCAGCTTTCCTATAAATTTGTTTTGGAAATACTCAAATGCTTAGTGAAGTTGTCGCTACGTTCAACATGACCGTATTTGTAGCCAGATGTATCGTACAACATGACTTTATTTCTAGCCAGATGTATTCTACATTTCCCCTGCTGTATATGGGTTAATAATTTCCCATCAGCCTTTAGAAAATTACAGGAAAAAAGTTACAGTATGGGGCAAAACTTTCAACGTCGTCTCATTTGTGTAGTAAATTCCAGTTAGTATATCTGATAAGAATTTTTTCTGAAAACTTTTAAAATCGTCCATTAAATAATATCTTGTTCCTTAACTGTACACTTTTTGTCGGAAAAACTGTCTTTCTCCCTGTAAAGTCAGCAAAGAAATTTTCCGCAAATATGCCACTTTATTGTATACGCGTACTGACGAAGCACCCCACACACCCCGAGGTAGATGTCCTACAATGTTTCAGAAAAAGAGTCAAATGCGAAATGAAGTTCCCAACTGTGAAACGTAAATTTCTAAATTTGCTGCTTGATGTGCGTTTACGTTTCCATACTATAGGGCAAAAACTTCCACTACAGTTTAGGAAGATTATCGAATAATAATTCTTCAAGTGTGAGAAAAGCAGTTTTACGCGTTCGTGTTATATTAAAAGTTTATATTCGCGGACGCCGAATTAATTTTATTTCTTTCACGTACGCACGAAATAGTAACAATTGGCAATTAACACGCTGAAGTTCCTAACATTTAAACATTTTCACTTGGTCGACGCAAGAATAAACTAAACGGATCCTGGATATTTTTAATTTTACGTATGTGGACGCATACAAAATAGACGAAAAATAATACGATAAGTAAGGATTTAAAAAATGGCCGGATTTACTGCGAACGGCGTGTTTAGTATTGTAATCCATCCCTCCCCCGCCCCCCTCCTTCCCAACAGCTGCCTGGTATTAATCGAAAAGGCCTAAAAGCAATAAC
Source organism: Clitarchus hookeri (assembly GCA_002778355.1). Classification (NCBI taxonomy): domain Eukaryota; kingdom Metazoa; phylum Arthropoda; class Insecta; order Phasmatodea; family Phasmatidae; genus Clitarchus; species Clitarchus hookeri. Next base: position 361,565 of record NQII01002032.1, read on the forward strand.
AAAAAAGATTTACTCCAATATCCAAAAGTTAAATCATGATACCGAGCTACAAAATACTGGCGTAAATTTAAATGATAAATTTTTTTTTATGTCGCCGGGATTTAATCTGTTAAAGCTTGATGTGGCAAAGTACCTGCACTTTTTTTTCTACAAAGGTGATTGTGCTAATGATAGCTACAGTGATTTAGCAGGGAAAAAAAGTTGATCATTGAAACTGTAACGCGTGTATTTTGCAATGCATGCCAGTCAGTGTAATTAAAAATAATAACATATTTCTTATNATCATTGAAACTGTAACGCGTGTATTTTGCAATGCATGCCAGTCAGTGTAATTAAAAATAATAACATATTTCTTATGTTTTCAGATTAACGCCAGATCAAAGTCAGCTACTGAATTCACCAAAACAATTTGACCGGCTGGAAATTGTATGGATAATTCAAGGAGATATGACGTACCATATAACCCTTATCACGAGAGCTACAAGAAGGTTTTAACATAAAGAAACCGGTTCGGTAATTTAAATAAACTAAGCATTATATACATTTCATGGTTGCATGGTCTGTAAGAATAATTTATTCACGCAATGCTGTGTTAATAACAACGGGATGATTTCATTTCACATATCATTAAATATAAAATCTTACAAAATTTGAAAATAAACATACTATTATAACACATATGAAATAAAATATAATATAAATGGAAACTCCGAAAAATTTTCCTTTATATGCACAGTATATTTTACGGCAACAAAGAAGACTAGCAATTTTTAAGGCGTGTTTCCGTTGTGAATAACATGTTAACTTTTGTAATTTGTTAAAAAAAATAAGTAAGAATCTCGTTGAAAGCCGACTTTCTCTCATTTATCAAGAAAAAATTCTAAACGGATCATCAATAATTCGGTACTCTGTTAGACAAGGGTCTTCTGGTTCAATTTAACAGTCTAATAATTAAATTATAAATCATAGACACTTGTTTATTAGATAGAAAATAACTCGTTAGTTTCAAGTTCACTTCTTATCTTTACGGTGTTTGTTTTGTATAGAGCAGAATACTGAATATGGCACGTTTGAATTTGCTACACCATAAGTGGAAGAAGCGTGGTTCTTCGCGTTATTTAGGTCTACACGCATGTTTGCGTGTGCGTATGTATATACGCGTGTACAATAAACAACACAGAATCTTTTCTTAAAGAGAGATTGAGAAAACTTAGAAACATTACATTTCAAACGAAGTTAAGAGAACAAAATTTTTATAATATAAAATCGTTGACACAGTAACTATACTTTAAAATTTTGTGCCCAGAAAATTGAGGTTATTTTATCTGTTCTCGCAACTAGTTTATATATCGTTGGAAAATTTCCGATGTTTTTCTTCAAGTCTGTATTTTCACTGTCGGTACTCTGGCTTTTACTAAAGCATTTTAATGTTTCTTGAACTGACAACTATTTATTTGCTGCAACGCTTAATGCCCCATACCATTCAATCATTCAGTTTTACCATTGTACCACAGAGCTTCCTAAAGCCAATATTACACGATGCCGACTGTTATCCTTGCTATTGTACAACTCATAAATACTTGTGCTCTAGAAACGCGAGCAGAATGTCATATATATACAGGGCTGAAGAGAACTGCATCAATAACAGAAAACCGCATTTCGATCCTAGAGTTAAAGTGGCGGTGTTGAAAGATCGGTCAGCCGTGAGAGAAAAACACTGACGTATTATCTGAAAGAAGAAAACTTATCAAAAGAGATAAAAGTCGTAGTGTGTCAAATGCAGCGGAAATTGCTGACTTGGAGTTAAAAATCGATGATCAAACAAAAAAATTAAAATAACATGCATGTTCTTCTGCTTGCTATTGATGATAATATTCTACTATAATATAAAAAAAAAACATTTTAAATAGAGTCTGGTGTAACAGTCAAAGCCGTAAATAAATTCTAAAACATTCTGACATGTCGTTGCTGTAATTAATATCGCTGCTGATGGGTGATGGAATGAAAAATTATAGATTTTCGAAACATCAGCAAGAATGAACAAAATGTTTGTTTTATAAAACAAAAGAAAAGGCGCTGGTGCTCTTGGGGTTTTCCCAGTATCTAATATATTTGTGGCTCGTAACTGATACAAGTATACAGTAAACTATGATCTCGTTATGTATTAAGTTTATACATTAATTGTACAATATACGATAATTAGTTTAAGTAAATGTACAGAGTGATTTATTAGTTCACAAATATTTTGTTACCTATCTTATTTTATTAGTTAAAAATTTTACATTCCGGAAAAACTTACCTCCAAAAAATTTGTAGAATTTTAATGCAGACTTCAGAAATAAATCGGTAATTGTATAAGACTCATACTTTTTGGAAATTAAAAAATAATTTTTTTTTTACATTTTCCGATACGTATATTTTTACACGTTTTGTTTTACATAATTTGGACGAAACTTTCGAAGTAAACATAACATACATATGTTTTCACATGCGTTAAACGGGCAGTGATCAGCAAGTTATGCTCAAATATTTAAATTGCATTTTATATTCCATCATTATGACTACATGTTTTATTTCTGGCTGCGTGATCTTCCAATGGCAAATGTAACTACAAAGTTTTAGTAATTTTAGTTTAATTGTCACAGGTGATGGTTTCGAATGCACTTTGATCGAAAGTACTTATACGTTATTTCTTATTTTCACTGATTTCATAATTTTTTAATGGAAAACTCAATTATTGGTTATACATTATTTCCCAACAGAAAAGTAAACTTTTTTTCCCAGTATCTAAAGTTTGTTTACTATAGTCTCAGTAATAGCTATCGGCGATATACTGTTGCTCTTAAATATTATTTTAGTGTTCGAAATCTTTTTATCACATGGAGTTAGGTAAAAGTATGTGAAACTTTTTTTTTTTTTGGTTAAACCGTGATCAATTTTAATACGTGTTGTGGGTTAATTTGTTTATTTGTTTGTTGATATTATCATATATTTCTTTATGGTTTAGCTCTGTAAGCTATGTGAGTTATGATAATAATTATATGGATATATAAATGTGTAGGCTCTATATATATATACTCATAATTATGTAAATACGTTTACAGTTATACGAAATTTAATCCTTGCGTTAACATTATGGCTTAATGAGTTTCAGTGCAGTTTCCACAAATTGTCGAATTTTTTTAGGAATTATGCCCGATTTTTGAGTGAAGACTTGCCGCACTTAACGTTAGGGACAGACACAGTCAGTGCGCCAAGTTTGGTTAAACAATTTGTAAAGGTTCAATAGATATGGCATACAAACCTAATATTTTATATGGCCACTATACTGAAAATAAATGTTTTGTGTACTTGAAATCACATCAATTTAGACTGGTCTTATGTACCAGTAATGTCATGCCATATTTCGAGGTAAGTAGATTATTAGTCCAAATCTCTAACGAACGGAGCGAAACATTAAGCATGGCAAGTTTAGTTACAATACGTTGAACGGTTTCATAGATAATTGCCTGAAGTACTAAATTCATATTTTAAAGGTGTCCTTTCATAGCATTGTCTGCATGCCAAGCATGGGAAATTCAGTTGAATCACTCCGATATATGACATGGAAGTTTTAATATTTAGTTGGTAATATTATTAAAGATGGCATACTAACAAAAATACCAGTTTAGATATTCCTTTCTGAATCTAATGCTAACATTGATAACAATCAATTTGCAAATTTTTATTCAAAATGTTTTCATTATTTTTAAGACATAGCACAGAAATAAAAATTGTTCAATATTCACCATTTCAAAAATAAACAAAAGGTTTCGTCGAAAAGATTACAAGTAATGGCAATTATGGTGACATCACTAAGTATTTACAGTATACAGATTATCTCACAAGCGTGTATTTCATTCGGAAAGTAGGCTAGAAACTCCTTAAAACGTTCGGCTTTCTGGATAGCTATGGCGTGTTGTGAAAATATTACTTTTACGGCTACATTAATCTACACTACTTGAAGGAAGTTTAATTTTTGGTTGAATTTCTCCAAAAAAAAACGGAGTGTTTTGTAGTATTTAAATTTTTGATTTATGTAACTTGCATTTACCTGAAAAGTAGCCATTCCATTAATAAAATACGCTTTAATTTATTATTATGAAATAAGAATTTTTAGAATTTTAATATATTCGGTTGAATAAAATAAAATTCGTGTCATTCGAGTATTAAAAGAGCTAAATTTAATATAGCAACCAGATGTGGACACGTCAGGCTTTTGACGAAGCTGCGCGTAACATTACGATTTCAGATCTAACGTGAACAAAGCTTGAGTCTGAGAGTACAGAAAAATGAACATAAAATTCTGGACAAAGAGTAGCAGATGTATTTATGAAGAGGATTGGACGCATATGAATTTGAGTGCGTGCGCTTCCACCTACGGTTCTACCAACTCAACGCTCTTTGGCCACTGGAAAAAGCGAATAAGTTAATAACAAATTTTGCATGGAGAATTATATTAATCCTTGACCATGCTTGAACGAGATTTTACATCGTCTTTTCATCTTCGCATATTTCATCATTCCCGGTTTTTTTTTTTAATACACCAAAGAGTTCTTTGCGATCCGGTATTGTTTTTCCAGTACTTATGCAAAGTGAAATTTTCATGTTTTATCACACGCGTTGTGGCGCGGGAGCGAGACGGATATTCCGCGGAATATTTTACAACCGGACGTCCTCTTTGATTGCGCTGCCGTCCGTAATCGGGCAGATGGGAAATGTTTCCACTTAGCTGGACAACAAACGCACCGGCAGCAGAAAACCAAGCTTGCAATCGAGTTTTCGTGAAAACGAGCAACAGAATTATTTTCAGCGTGCGCGAAATATTCCTGCGTGGCATTGCTATTCACGTGCGTTCCACCGTTACAGAGGAACGTGGAAGTAGAGTCGGTTCACCTTTCAGACGAACAGTTACCGAACTCCTGTTCACTATCTCCTTTCTCTCCTACCACCCTTGTACGTCTCAGTGNCACCTTTCAGACGAACAGTTACCGAACTCCTGTTCACTATCTCCTTTCTCTCCTACCACCCTTGTACGTCTCAGTGCACTCTGGTAAAAATTCTCTGGTTAATTGAAACTCTATCCGACGACACTGTAAATAATATTTAGTAGAATTTGGACTGATACAGCGAATTGCAAGGTTTTTCCACTGACAAAAGTGTTGTTTTTCTGCATATTGACTGTTCAAATATTGAGAGAAAAAAAANGAATTGCAAGGTTTTTCCACTGACAAAAGTGTTGTTTTTCTGCATATTGACTGTTCAAATATTGAGAGAAAAAAAATCGATTATACAGCAGATTTGAACTGTTTTCACATTTCATTGTTGAATTAGTACAAATATTACTAATCTNAAAAAAAATCGATTATACAGCAGATTTGAACTGTTTTCACATTTCATTGTTGAATTAGTACAAATATTACTAATCTTTATGTCACTTAAAAATAGCAGTTTCATTGTGTAATGGGAAAATTAAATATCAACAGGTAATCCATACGCGAAAAGATCACCTGCCATCATTTACAAAGAAAGAAGTGGCTTACTTTTGTGTTGAGTAATGTATATTCATATTGTTTTATTTTATGAAATATTTATCTTAATTTATTTTTCTGGTTTAGTATTTACACCGTACGGATACATTAAGTTAGGCGTGTGTCTATATTTATTANTATCTTAATTTATTTTTCTGGTTTAGTATTTACACCGTACGGATACATTAAGTTAGGCGTGTGTCTATATTTATTTTGTATTGGGAATATAATAGCATACAGAGCCGATCAATCGTTTGCAATCACCACGACGTTCTATTTACTCTACAGACATTTCGCATGAAGTTTTATAAAAAAATATCAAAATGAATCAAATGTGGTTATTTGGCCCAGTGTACAGAGGCGCAACTAGAAAGTTGCCATCGCCGATCCCTCATATGCCGCCGGAAGGCCTGTCACGAGACCAGGGCCCGAAGTTCCCATAACTCGTTAAGTGTGTTTGCAAACCTAGTTGCAGCCCGACAGACTTAAGTGGAATCACTGAGCCGGCGGCGGGCTGCTGTGTATGTGTTCTAGCCGGGCTCCGGGCCCGTATTTATAGCTGTTAACAGTTGTTGCTAACTTAGTAAATTAACGTGTAGGTGTCATCGGCGAGATAGCGAAGCTCCCCACCAAACTCCCGACTGGCCTGTTGTAGCGTCGTAGAAACTTGCATGACTTTGGCAATCATTTATAAGGGCCCCATCCAGCATTTTTTAACTAACTTATATTTATATGTTAACGATGAATACATTTTCTTGACAAGCACTACAATGAACGTGATAGAAATACACAACCCTAAATATAATTAAATGCCTAATACTTATAACTAATTTCTGCGTTAATATATATGTTTATACACACAGTTCCTTGAAATGTATTCCATACTTAAGTTCGGCAAAGTTATCTATCACTTCTCCTTAGGCTAGCTTCCCAGCTACGGACAGCTTCATAGAAATAAATGCTAACACTATCACTGTTTTTTGACCCATAGTGCATCTTAGACATAAGCTAGCTTTTCACGGTTAATTGAGCACTTTTGAAGGACCTGCTTAGGTCCACTTTTGCGCTCATTTTGCGTTCTTCTGCCGTATCCAAAATTTTAATTCTCATGGGCCTTACGACTTTATTCGTGCATAAGTCAAGTGAAAACGTGAAATTTTTAAGAATTTATTTTAATATTAGAAAACTAACGCTCTTCACTCGCATATTTAGATCTTGCAGACTTAGGGTCTGGCGCACCAACATTGGGTATCCTTACACTCAAACCATTGAAACAAGATTATTGTTGCCTTTTTATCAAATCCAGCAGGCGAAAAAAAAAAATACACACATTTATCCGACAGGAACTTTCGGGATCACTTACCCATTCGTCTTGAAAGAGTTCTTCGTACTGGCACCGCACTTTTCTGTGCAAGTACGAAGAAGTTCAAGCTGAATGTACCAGTATATTTCATTATATGTTTTCAAGGTGCAAGCACGAATTAATAGGCAGGTGGATGGGTGGAGTCGATGAGTTACAAACGTAGAGTGAATATAGTTAGACGTTTTTGACATTCGTTATCATGCTGCNATATAGTTAGACGTTTTTGACATTCGTTATCATGCTGCTTGCTGGCCTTCATCACAATCACATCAGACTGGATTAACGGAGACGTTGTGGCATAGGAATGCCAATATTTAACATAATCTCGCCAATTACCATTTATATGACTATACCGTAGACATATCGTCTATTACCATAAAAAATCCAGAAATATTGATGGTAAAAATTTTACATTNTTATATGACTATACCGTAGACATATCGTCTATTACCATAAAAAATCCAGAAATATTGATGGTAAAAATTTTACATTGCATTGATATAATTGCAGGATATAATTGTCTATATTTAAACAATTATTATATACCCTAAACAATATTATTCACATATTATTACATATACTGTTTAACATATTACAAAACTGTATTACTTATTTACATATATTGATGTAAATGTATTTATTATTTATAACTACATTATGTATATTACCTATTGAATATTATTCATATATATATTATTTATATTTCTCTTGTCTAATCTCATTAATGGTAAAACTGTTTTCTATAAGAAAAGGAATTTTTACGATGACCTGGTAGTCTCCTTCATGTTGTGGGCACCTTGACATTTGCTAGTCCAACCACCCTTTAGTTACCCCTCTAAAAGCACACGACTAACTAAGGTATATTATGAATGAGCACGTTACACCAGTTAACGTTTTTTTACACGCCGTTATTCGCAATTCAAAGCATAATTTTTCTATTGCAAACCGACCTTGTAATCTAGAGGATTTTGCATCACAATATTATGCACTACTCTCTACGCACTTACCATTATCACAAGAACTTTTGTTAGTGCCAGATTTAGAAATTCATGTAGAAATTCTGACCGAAATTACAATACAAAGCTACTTAAATATTGTTTTCATTTTAAGCTACAAGTCATTAATGCTACGGCAAATGAATAATAATTTCTCTTAGGTTCTCTGCTCGCCTACAGCTGCTCTAAATGTAACATCTGATGTAAAATTATTCTCAAAATTATGCCTTGTTTAATAAAAATATTTTACATGCAGTATCTTGTGAAATGAGCAAGTATCTGACGAAATTACTAAAAATGCTAATATTGAAAAATTTTTACAACACATTTTATTGTAGTTCAGATGGAAAAGACACAGATAGTAAACCTCAGCTTTGTTTAATTTTTATGATGAATGACAATAATTATGCACAAATATTGTAATATAGCTTCAGAAGATCAAATAAACCGAGGTGTTGTTACTTAGAGGAAAAACAAATTGGTGTGTCCGAAATTTTAATAACATGCGTGGACTCTTTATGCATGCGATTTATGTTGTTTTGCTGAATGACAGAGCAGTTGTGTACCTAATTGATTCGGCAGAGTTTTATTAACAGGTGGTCAAAATTTGCCACAAAATATTTAGGTTCAGTGCACTGTGTCACACCTCTGAAGTCTGTATAAAACAACATCGTAATTATGTAGAGAGCTGGCGCGAGAGCCCCCTCCCCTCTCTTGTCCAAAGATACACGTGATTCTGCGTCACTTCCGTGCTATACAACCAGTCATCTGCATTTTAGGCAATCGCAAGTAGACGCATACTTCAAACAGAAGAGTAAACGCCTATCGCAGAACTTGAAGTCTGTTACATTACGATGTACACCACAATACTTACCAACCATATCTTAACAACTTATTTCTTGTATTTTGCCGAGTTCCTTATTTCCCAATACACGTGGCTGTTATGCATCGCAGTTTTAAGGAAAACATGTAGATGTTTACGAATTTTCTTGCGACTTCCATGGGAAAGTGTTGAACCAACTGGCCTGAGGAGGAGTAAGTGAGTGAAGAAATTTGGGTGGCTCTTTAACATCGAGGTCTCGAGAGCCGATAAGTGTGAAGCGAGGTTAGTATGGAGCAGCGGCTGGAATGCAAGGGCGGCGGGAAACGGGAGATCCCCGAGCAAATCCGCTGACCAACGGCATCGCCTGGCACGATTCCCACATGCAAAATTCCGGGAGCGACCCCGCCGGGATTCGAACTCGGTTCGCCTTTGGTGGGAGGCGAGTAGTCTAACCACTACACCACCGCGGGCCGCCTGAGGAGGAAGTGATTGGGGCTAGGGGGTGGGCCAAACTCTGTTGTTTTCCCCAGGCCCCGAACCTCTGTTGGGCCCTGGTTTGATCTCCCCCAACGTATCACTAAGCTTCTGAAAGAGTACGGAAAAGGAGAAAATATAATGAAACAAATATGACAAAACTTAAAGTCAATTGTAAAAAAGTTATGTATTTTAAATATTTACATTTTTGCATGCATGTACTAGTATGAATCACGACTTACAGTACCTCTATTTAAAACGCGTATATTGTATAAATCATTTCGTAATTTGAGTTATTTGCAGGCTAATAATGCGCCTTCAAATCGTAAGGTTATGGGCTTGAATCCCGAGCAAATCATACTTCCAAACAATATTAATGTCGATTTTGGTATTTGTTTCAGCAATTACAGTACGGAGGCCGTCCCTGATAAACAATTCTACATAAAGTGAGGACTGAAAAGTGATCAAAAAATAATCAGCAATAAAAAAACTTGTGCAGTTCATTGACTCGAAAATTTTACTTCACGTGGTTTTGCTTTACTTTGTTATAATATTAGGAGATATGCTTGGGGTAGGAAACAAAATCATGNAATTTTACTTCGCGTGGTTTTGCTTTACTTTGTTATAATATTAGGAGATATGCTTGGGGTAGGAAACAAAATCATGCCTCAGTAGGTAGGCTTAGGAAATTTAAGCAGCTGGCATTGGGGAGACGACAAGGAGGCGTATTCAGGAAAAAAATNCCTCAGTAGGTAGGCTTAGGAAATTTAAGCAGCTGGCATTGGGGAGACGACAAGGAGGCGTATTCAGGAAAAAAATTCATTGTTTGTACTTTTCACTCAATAACATTTTACTGCGCGCTACGAGCTATAATTTTACGACCAAAAAAATCGCTGTTGGCAAAAGAAATTGACAAAAGTTTATTGTCTGGCCGTCTTTCTGTAAGATCGTGGCTTTCACTTAAAATCACTCCGAAAATTCAGTGTCGGCTAGCTTCAGGGAGAGTGATGAGGCATTTCAGTGGGTGGATTACATTAATCAAAAGTCATCGCAGCTCTTTTCATGTTCCCGGTATAAAGCACACCAAAGAGGTACCTTCAAATTTATCTGCATCTTAAGTTTTTATAGCAAATTCTTTACACCCCTCTTAAAGACTGTGTTGATTAATGCGAGTGCCGGTAAGTACAGGGCCCGCGAATTTTCACGAAAAAAATCGGAGCACTCAGTACACTTCAATACTCTATATGCATACACCTCGGTTGTTGTCATACCACCATCGGCTACTGATGTTGTTCTCGCGTTTGACCGAGACACTCAGTATCCGGTAACTCCGACACTGAACCTCCGTGATCCGTGCACCAACAGTTAACACGAACCACAACACGTTTCAGAAAATCAAGAAAGGTGGACAAATCCACGTTTCTTTGAACTGTGTCTTGTCTCCGAAATCGTTTCGCGAAATATCGCTGGCCCTAACAGTGTGTGTTCCACTCGCCCAATTGCAGAAGATAAAAATGATTATCACTGGCCTTTGTAAGGCCTGTACTCCATCCCAATCCGCGCCTTTATCTCTGTATTGCTCCGCTACCTCACAGAACTCACTATCCGCTCGGGTCACACAAATGTGCCTCAAGTGAATCACCATCGGGTCAACCAGAGAGGAGAGGAGAATTCTCTAAGCCCCACCTACAAATTAAGCGACGCTCCTAACTAATTAACATCATATTAAAAAAATGTCATAAAAATAATAGTTTTTTTGTAGATACAAGAACTTTTACTACCATGCGTGTCACAAATTAAATCCCAAATTTTTAATGTATATTGTGTATTATTGCACATAACGTAATATTTTTTTTTCTTAGCTGGTTGTTAGTTAGCCGTGGAAACGAATTAAATTCCGTGAATTAGCAAGCATGGTCTCACAACGACTACTGCATTAACAAAAACGTAAATATCTTGCGCCAACTTAAATCATAAATTAATGGGTGACAAAAGACGTATAAAATACCGCCAGTATTGAACGGCTCTTGACATGAATATGGCTGGATATACTCCAGAAAAGTTGCATTTGGGATGAAGGTAGAGAATATTTGAGAATTTCAATTGGGCCATAAAAATTTTGTTGCTGTCGCGAAAAGGTTCATTTGGGGTGATAAAAACATGCATTGACCGATAAGTTTGGGTTTCAAATCCTTGTTAGTGTACAGGTCTTAAAGGTGACTTCTGATCTGGTGGGCATGGTCTAGATTGTAAATACGTTACATAGCAGTTAGGTATTCTGCTTTTCCTGACGTGGTTCGATCTGGAAAGCTTTCTCCCGGGTAAACATTTTCATTGCTCATAATATCATTAATTTGAATCATCTTCCAAATCTTCTTTTTTGCTGTTGATTGTTCTCCCTGTATCCCGTTGCTTGACCATAAAAGATAGATCAGACAGAGTCCTGACTTTTGCTCTGCCTCTTAATCTAGGTGTTTCAATATCGGTTTGATAAGAGTTCGACTTTTCCACTTGCGGAAAACATAGCAAACGTTGCCGTTGGTATCGATTATTTTCCCCTCGGTTAGTCTCGTTGATTCTCTGTACTCGTCGTCTCATTTCGTTCTACAGAGGGCTGATACAGTTATATTCGGGCTCATTTATTCCGAACGTCCCCTCCGTCGTCGACTCCTCTGCTATGCGCATCTTAATTATCACCTCATATTTAATGCTCTTTATTATTTGCTCGCTCTCCCCAGCGTAGCAAGTTTGTATGCCGAATCACTCTTTCCTTTTGCCCTGTTTTATTTGTTGCGTTTCTCCTCTTTTTGTCGTTATGAGAGAGCAACGTCCAGATATTTTAATGAGCTGCAATTTTTTTTTTCCTGCTCTTTAGCTGTCCGAAATTCACTGAATACTCGTATAAACCGTAGTCTTCTTTTGTCAGTAGTTTACAAGCCGTAAGGTTTAAATATAACCTAGTATATAACACATCAACGTTCGCTACAGGAAGGCAACAGAAAGTTACATTATAAAAAAACCACTTTCCTAAAGGATTTTGCCACACTTATCATAGTGGTGGAAAATAACTTCTTTCGAGGCAAGCAATACATATATACCAACATTTCACTTAAAAAAGCGAGCAGTGATTTGTTTACACCGGGTATCGTGAGTTAAATTATTTAGTTTTTATTTACTTCTAGTTCATAATACTGTCTGTCACTTGTTATATAACATTCCATTCATCTCAGAATAGCGTTTAGTTAAAATTTCAATCTGAAGTTTTAGTTCATGAATAAAATCAAACTAGCACAAATTATTTATAAAAAAAAGCGATAAACTAAAAAATTTATTATAAATAAAATATTTATTTTCTTAGTTGTATTTCGAACTAAGACAGACGATATTCGGGAGTACGCCATCTTATTAGGCCTATATATATATGCGGTAAACGAAAGCAATTTGAAGGGTTTCTATGACGACACAAAAAGAGGTGGCACCGTTGTTAACACACAAAGTTCGCAGTCGGGAGGGTTCAGATTCTGGCACTCCCAGGATGGTGCAGGATGAGCATCACTGCTCTTTGAATGTCCGCAAACGTGGCAGTTTAATTCTCTGGTTTCAAGGTGTTTATTTGGTGGGAAAGGTGTTGAAACCACCTAACGGAAGGGCGTATGTCAAGTGGTGGGGTTTTCCTGCCCGCTACCATTCCTAGATCGCTGAAGCAGACATCCAGAGGTGAAATCGCCGTGGAAGAGGTCAATGTATATATAAAGACTTTTATTCAAAGGTCCATGTGTTTACTCATGTCATATTAAATATTTCTTTTTAAATCATGTTGTGTTTTATTTATTTTATTAAAGGATTAGCCTTAAAATTTTTTTCCATATTATCAGGAAATACTTTATGTTTGAAGTCACCAAAAAATGTTATGGGTAAAGCATAGTAATGGAAAAAAGTTACTTACTTAACATAATGTGAACGCGAAATAATTATTTAAATAAATGAAGACCTCCAAGAAAACTGCTTAAGCATAGACATATCCTCGACGACCCCACCAGGAAACATATCCCTGTATACTACTGTACGAAACTGATCAAATGTAACATTGAAATAAATTGACACACATTGTTCGGTGAATTCCCCGCAGAAAAATAGCGATTAATGCATTGTTATTCAAATGATCCACTCAGCTTTCGTCAAAATAATTTTTACTGTAATCTGCTTGTGCAATATGCAGCTCTTGTTAGGATGCAGGATCCAGTAGTGTTTTTTCTCTCATTCGCAATTATTATCAAACGAAGAAACTTTTTACCACTGCCGTACTGTATTCCTGAAACATACTTATTAAGAGCAGTGCTTTCCCTGCACCTTTTTTTTTTTTTTTTTCTTTTTCCTTAACACAAATTATAAAAGACTCTTTTCTGCAGTAATGCAAACATGTGTATGGCCATGTGGTATACATATTTTTTACAAAAAACATATGTTGCCAACAAAACTTAAATTGTTTTCAACTGACTACATTTATTTTTATTAACCAATTACTTTATTTGTATGGGACTCGCGTAACGGGATAGGCCTGCGGAAATGAAATAAGAATAGTATTTATTTTTAAACACAATTACTCTTCCTGTTCGAGTATTTCGTTATTGCGAAACTATGGATTGATAATTAAGATTCTCAACGATCCCTCGTATTGTTGGTTAAAAATTGATTTGAATTTTTGAGTGTGTTCGGTAGTAACCCGTAGAATATAAAATAACGTATCCGTAAATTTACATTGTTTTTTTGTGCATGAGAAAAGCAAATGCGTGACAGGTACTACACGATATGTACGTGTCTGCTCGTAAATATGCAATCTGGCTAAGAGAGAGGAAAATTGATGATAATATTAATAAAGGACTTGGTAATGGAACTTTTTTCTCGCGGCTAGCTACCCAACTGCTATCAAACGTTAAGCGAACATTGCATGTTTAGCGTTAAACGAAGTTTGGTGCGCACGTGTGTCTACAATGTCGAACTCGCATAACTGTCCAAACAGAGCCATCAGCTTTGACACCTATGAGTGAATAACAGATACTCAACACCTTTGTTTCTTTCACCACGCGTGAGTACGTGCATAAGCCATATTCCATTTGTATCTGTAGATACATGCAAGAACGACTACTTTTTAATACGTAATGCGTGGCATTGTCGGTGGCAGGCTCAGGCAGCGTGGTAGCCTCACGGCCGTGGGCACTTGAATAACAGATACTCAACACCTTTGTTTCTTTCACCATACGTGAGTACGTACATAAGCCATATTCCAGTTGTATCTATAGTGAAATGCAAGAACGAATACTTTTTAATACGTAATGCGTGGCATTGTCGGTGACAGGCTCAGGCGGCATGGTAGCCTCACGGCCGTGGGCACTTGAATAACAGACACTCAACACCTTTGTTTCTTTCAAAACAAGTGAGTACGTGCATAAGCCATATTCCAGTTGTATCTGTAGAGACATGCAAGAACGAATACTTTTTAATACGTAATGCGTGGCATTGTCGGTGGCAGGCTCAGGCGGCGTGGTAGCCTCACGGCCGTGGGCACTTGAATAACAGATACTCAACACCTTTGTTTCTTTCACCACGCGTGAGTGCGTGCATAAGCCATATTCCAGTTGTATATGTAGAGACATGTGAGAACGAATACTTTTTAATATGTAATGCGTGGCATTGTCGGTGGCAGGTTCCGGCGGCGTGGTAGCCTCACGGCCATGGGCACTTGAATAGGAGATACTCAACACCTTTGTTTCGTTAACCACGCGTGAGTACGTGCATAAGCCATATTCCAGTTGTGTCTGTAGAGACATGCAAGAACGAATACTTTTTAATACGTAATGCGTGGCATTGTCGGTGGCAGGCTCAGGCGGCGTGGTAGCCTCACGGCCGTGGGCACTTGAATAACAGATACTCAACACCTTTGTTTCTTTCACCACGCGTGAGTACGTGAATAAGCCATATTCCATTCGTATCTGTAGAGACATGCAAGAACGAATACTTTTTAATACGTAATGCGTGGCATTGTCGGTGGCAGGCTCAGGCGGCGTGGTAGCCTCATGGCCGTGGGCACTTGAATAACAGATACTCAACACCTTTGTTTCTTTCACCACGCATGAGTACGTGAATAAGCCATATTCCATTCGTATCTGTAGAGACATGCAAGAACGAATACTTTTTAATACGTAATGCGTGGCATTGTCGGTGGCAGGCTCAGGCGGCGTGGTAGCCTCACTGCCGTGGGCACTTGAATAACAGATACTCAACACCTTTGTTTCTTTCACCACTCATGAGTACGTGAATAAGCCATATTCCATTCGTATCTGTAGAGACATGCAAAAACGAATACTTTTTAATACGTAATGCGTGGCATTGTCGGTGGCAGGCTCAGGCGGCGTGGTAGCCTCATGGCCGTGGGCACTTGAATAACAGATACTCAACACCTTTGTTGCTTTCACCACGCGTGAGTACGTGAATAAGCCATATTCCATTCGTATCTGTTGAGACATGCAAGAACGAATACTTTTTAATACGTAATGCGTGGCATTGTCGGTGGCAGGCTCAGGCGGCGTGGTAGCCTCACGGCCGTGGGCACTTGAATAACAGATACTCAACACCTTTGTTTCTTTCACCATGCGTGAGTACGTGCATAAGCCATATTCCAGTTGTATCTGTAGAGACATGCAAGAACGAATACTTTTTAATACGTAATGCATGGCATTGTCGGTGGCAGGCTCAGGCGGCGTGGTAGCCTCACGGCCGTGGGCACTTGAATAACAGATACTCAACACCTTTGTTTCTTTCACCATGCGTGAGTACGTGCATAAGCCATATTCCAGTTGTATCTGTAGAGACATGCAAGAACGAATACTTTTTAATACGTAATGCGTGGCATTGTCGGTGGCAGGCTCCGGGGGCGTGGTAGCCTCACGGCCGTGGGCACTTGAATAAGAGATACTCAACACCTTTGTTTCTTTCACCATGCGTGAGTACGTGCATAAGCCATATTCCAGTTGTATCTGTAGAGATATGTGAGAACGAATACTTTTTAATATGTAATGCGTGGCATTATCGGTGGCAGGCTCAGGCGGCGAGGTAGCCTCACTGCCGTGGGCACTTGAATAACAGATACTCAACACCTTTGTTTCTTTCACCATGCGTGAGTACGTGCATAAGCCATATTCCAGTTGTATCTGTAGAGACATGCAAGAACGAATACTTTTTAATACGTAATGCGTGGCATTGTCGGTGGCAGGCTCAGGTGGTCGTGGTAGCCTCACGGCCGTGGGCACTTGAATAAAATATTCTCAACACCTTTTTTTCTTTCACCACGCGTGAGTACGTGCATAAGCAATATTCGATGTGTATATGTAGAGACATGCAAGAACGAATACTTTTTAATACGTAATGCGTGGCATTGTCGGTGGCAGGCTCAGGGGGCGTGGTAGCCTCACGGCCGTGGGCACTTGAATAAAAGATTCTCAACACCTTTTTTTCTTTCACCACGCGTGAGTACGTGCATAAGCCATATTCCAGTTGTATCTGTAGAGATATGTGAGAACGAATACTTTTTAATATGTAATGCGTGGCATTATCGGTGGCAGGCTCAGGCGGCGAGGTAGCCTCACTGCCGTGGGCACTTGAATAACAGATACTCAACACCTTTGTTTCTTTCACCATGCGTGAGTACGTGCATAAGCCATATTCCAGTTGTATCTGTAGAGACATGCAAGAACGAATACTTTTTAATACGTAATGCGTGGCATTGTCGGTGGCAGGCTCAGGTGGTCGTGGTAGCCTCACGGCCGTGGGCACTTGAATAAAATATTCTCAACACCTTTTTTTCTTTCACCACGCGTGAGTACGTGCATAAGCAATATTCGATGTGTATCTGTAGAGACATGCAAGAACGAATACTTTTTAATACGTAATGCGTGGCATTGTCGGTGGCAGACTCAGGCGGCGTGGTAGCCTCACGGCCGTGGGCACTTGAATAACAGATACTCAACACCTTTGTTTCTTTCACCACGCGTGAGTACGTGCATAAGCCATATTCCAGTTGTATCTGTAGAGACATGCAAGAACGAATACTTTTTAATACGTAATGTGTGGCATTGTCGGAGGCAGGCTTGGACGGCGCGGTAGCCGCACGGCCGTGGGCACTTCTGCAGCTGACAATGCAGGCCTTGCCTCGTCTCCGCTCGCACTGCCGCCTCGGGCCATCCATATACCGGTATCGCATCAGTAGTGAGCCACTACGTGTTGGTACCTGGTGTGGTCTGCGTGCAGGTGCCTTGCACTAAGGCTTGTCTGCAACTGACATGCCATTGTAGCATGGAACTCAATACCTGTATCTGGCGTCTGTACGTAATGTGGCATTCAACTTTCATAGAAAATATATTTTTTTAATGCACCAACCAATCGGAAAGCCGTGGAAATTATTGTTCCCCGCCTAAAACATATTTCCCTTTTCTGTTTCCTCACATCTCCTTTCCTGTCTTATGAGATACGTGTTTTTTAAAACAGCAGCATCACTCCATAATAGCTGCTGCAAATATAAACGAAACACGTCCAGCATGTTGAAATACGTGAACCAATCCACTTCACTTTCATAATGCAACTTGGTTGGAAACAGCGGATTTTTTCTTAAGCTGTAATTAATGTCACTTGCACTGTGATACATATGCAATTTGTTATAGTAGACGACCCTTAAGGACGGTTGGCAGTATATCACATATGCTGTTCGATTATGGAAATTTTAGATAGAAAGATATTTATTACATATCATCGTTGGACGAATTTTAATTTGCATAGAACATTTGAATTCCTATCGCTCTTCAAAAAGGGACTTCTGTTTTCTTTGTCATTTGAATAAACCAAATTAAATTAGTTTTTTTTTTTAACACGCAAGTGACACACTGCTCCAAAACCGCACAGCAGCTGACGTGCGATCAAGGTCAGTTCGCGTGCACTTGGCTTGGGGTCGTCAACANCCCTCTTCACAAGGCAAAACCATTTTACTTTCCACCCAGTGCACTAAGGAAGTCGCCTCGTGCGTGGTTACAAGGTTAGACGGCTTTATTTTTTTATTTTTTTATTTTTTTTCATATGACAGTAAAAACAAATGGAATAAAGTAAATATTAAAAAATAGTTTTAATTTATTTTTGAAAAACAAAGTATTAAAGTTTTAATATTTTTACCGGACTCTAGATAGAATGTGCATTAAACACTTTTTAAATAAAAAATCGACTTTACATGTCGAAAGTCTGATTGTGGTCTGGCCAACTGTACATTTGATTTCGTGAACAATTATTAACATCGGGAGAGTTCTAAGTTTTTATATTTATTCCCGCGTATGTTAAATTAAATCTTTTAATTCATAAAGAAATACACACACTGGCGATTGGCACTTTAGCAGCGGATGTTGGCGAAGAGAGGGGGAGGGGGGTTTCTATGCAAATTGAGGTTTTTTTTATAGGGAATTCACATACTTATTAGATATCTATGTATTTAAGAAATGTTTATTACATTCGTGTTTTTATAAAATAATTTTTTTCTCAATCAATTTTTAAAAATCATTTCTACGGTTACGTGTTGTTGGAATGGCCGACCATGGTTTGGATCAGGCGAGGGGGAAGATGAACGAGGCCGCCGGCCACGCCTGTGACGTCATCGCGGACCACTCCGAAATCCGATCCCGAATCCGGTTGCCACCGAAGCAACTTTACATAGCTACTGACCTAATCGCAGCGTAAACTGCGGCCCAATAAACTAATCGCTAAATATGCAATAAGTTAAATCCAGCTCTCATTGACTTTTTTCTATGTCTGGTTAGCCAATGAATTCGTCGCCAAACAGCACTTTACAAACGTCGATTCAGGCTTGTGTCTTTTTGTTCTTCTCTCTATAATCCTCTCGAACGGCATCCCAAATAATTGGAGGTTTTCTTCACCTCACAAATAAAGCGTTTGACATCTATTGCCATATATAATGCGCTCTTGTACTGAACGTAAACGACAGCGTCGCTGCTCGGCGTTTCTTCGGAGGCGCGTGTGTTCTACCGCACTATGAACAACGCATTCATATGCGCGTTATTACCAACTAACTTTTCAGCTAGCTCGTACTTAAGAGTATTTAGGGGCGTAGCTGAACAATGACTCATGATTCGGTAGATCACAACAGTATCTGATGAGGTTTTATTACATTAAGATTATACAGTTGCTATTTAAATGGCTATTGATCGGGGGACCAAGATGATTATTTAATTACATTATAATTCACGCCATTTTAATTAAACCTAACTGGAAAGTCATCACCTGGTTTCAGCCGGAGGCTGATTCTGCGAGACGGTTAACGACGGCCGGACACACCCATCTTCCTGGTCTGCTTCGCTGGTCGGGTCGACGCCCAAAGGACCAAAGACGAAAGACGCTCGTTCCGGGTGTGGCGCCGGCCTATATCAAGCGCGTGGTTCTGCGGCCCCGCTCAGTAACCGGTGGAGGGGATTTCTGCAACTGTCTTTTTTCGCAAGGGTCGACGACCAAATGGTGGCGTTGCAATCCC
Source organism: Clitarchus hookeri (assembly GCA_002778355.1). Classification (NCBI taxonomy): domain Eukaryota; kingdom Metazoa; phylum Arthropoda; class Insecta; order Phasmatodea; family Phasmatidae; genus Clitarchus; species Clitarchus hookeri. Next base: position 381,369 of record NQII01002032.1, read on the forward strand.
TCTCGTTTCCAGGTTTAATGTTTGAAGGGGTGATCAGGCAAGCCGTTCAGCTAAGGCCTGATCACACCATAACAGCGTGCACGCTGCAGCTAGCAGCGTAGAGATGCACTGGGCAGATGCGGTGCAGACACAGTGGCGTTGTCGCCTATTGCGCGCTACACCCAACGTACGACAAACGCGCGGCCCGGAAGAAAGTATTTCCACAGTTCTACAATACGCGTCACGCACATAGGAATACGTTGTTCATAGCGTGGCGGGACACACGGGCATCACAGCAACGCGGAGCAGCAAAACGTTTCGATAGTCACTCTGTCGTTCACCAGGACCGGTGGATGCCCCAGGCCCCCCGATGCAAAAGGGCGCCTAAAAAAATTTAAAAGTTAGCAAGGTTTTACCCTTATAATTAACTGACATTGTAATGTGACGATGCGAAACGTACTCGTAAAATAATGTATACGAATTAGAATATAATACAATTATAAAGAGCATTAGACAGGAAAATACAGTGTCGAGACTTGGTTTAAAACAGGAAACTTTTTGTATCAGATATAGTTTTTCACAATATTTTAGTGAGAGCAGGGAACTATATTTTTTTATTAATCGTTAACGTTTTTTAAGCTTGACAGCGAACGGTAAACCTGTTTCCAGACAACATCTGTTATACCAGTAATATAGAATAAAACAGCGTACCTAAGTAATATTCGAAGTACGTAGTGTCACGTGGAATAGGAGGTCCAAAAATAGCTTTGCCCCAGGGCCCCAAAATCAGTACAATACCGCGTTCTAGCTGGCAATGGATGTCAAACTCCTAATTTGTGAGGTGCAAAAAACAACCAATTATTTGGGGAAGGGGGGGGGNCAAGAATTGAAGTACACAAGTCTTGATGGACGTTCGTGAAGAGCTGTCTGGTGATAAATTCATTGGCAAACTGGTCCTGGAACGAGTCAACGTGAGCTATGTTTTTACATGTGGCAAATATTGCATTTCTAGGGGTTGTTAGTTTATTGGGCCGCGTTTGGTACTGTGATGAGGTCGCTTCTCTCCCCTCTTTGGCGATAAGTGTTTGATTTTCGGTCAGGTTATAGATGAAATTTTCACAAGTGGGAATCGTGCCGAACGAAATTATTGGTTGGCGGGGTTTTCTCGGTGTTCTCCAATATCCCCGGGCACTTTCACTTCTGCAATGTTCCGTACCTATTTCATTTCACCCTCGTCTTCTCTCAAGAACTGTTAACCCGTTCGGTCACCGTGTTCACGATCGTAGACACGTTGCAAATGAACGCTGCTTATGAGCAGTGCTGTACTCGGCAAGACACTAGCGCCCAATACTTCGAGAGAATTTCTTGTGGTTGATCTGATTTGTGGAATTTCCTTCGACTCGTTGATTATTGAGAACGCAATGCGTTGTCCACTGGCTGTGGGAAAACTGCTGACTACGAGTACAGCGGATGCGAAAAAATTACGTGATTACAACACTTTGACTCGGAAATCAATGTTTAACTGAACGAGTTAGGAGCCTCTTGAACATATCAGTCCAGTTTGTTTATCTGTCGTTCACCTATATTATAACGAATTTAATATTCACGGCCGGGAATCAAAAGTGGATCGTATTTGTGGGAAAACACCCCATGAAATGATGTATTATTATGTAAAAGAACGTAAATATATAATATAAATAATTGTATGCTATGTAGATTATTTTATGTAATCGTAAATAAAACTAAATAAAAAATAATAGCAAATAACTGAAAGTCGTTTCTGACTGTGTGTTGTTGGCAATATTTTGCTGTAATTTGCAGTCGAAAACGGCCAGAAGCCATACAGTACACAATTATTTTAATCTAAATTTTTTATCTTAAAAGTACACATATTTTAAATTAACTTCAGTTGGACGTACCCACATCATGGTATCACTATATTCCCCAAACATTTTTATACTAACATCATATGTAGCCTACTAATCCGAAGGAAACAAATGCTTAGATATCACTTTCCTCTCTGTGTCTGTGTGTGTATGTGTATAGATGTGTTTTTTGTGTTTTCGACGACTTCGGGTGCTTAGTTTTAAAATGGCGGCCATGAACATTTTTTGGGTCATATGTCATATTGTGAATCATTCGACCGATTTGAACTCAATTAGGTATGCTGGCAGACCATTGCGTATACATTAAATTTTGAGATGTGTATCGTAGTCGGTAAGTCACTTTGGAAAACAGTGCCAATCTAAAAAAATAAATATTTAACATTATAATACTAAAAATATTCAACCAATTATCACCCAATTTAGCATATACATAATAGTTTAGCAGGCCATGTAAACGTAAGAGATTGGACTTGATTAGGAACTTATTTTCAAAATAGCAGACATAATTGTTTTAATTTTATTTAGTATATCTGCCACAACATTTAACCAATTTCTATCAACTTTTGTATAATGAAATTATCAATTACAGGCATCATATACACCAACAATAACCACTTTAGTCGATCATTTTTAAAGATAGCGTCATTTGAAAAAATAAATGTATTATGTCATAACTCGGTAAATAATTAATATGTTACTACGAAGTTTGGTAAACAAGTAGTACTGAAGCACATAATGTTTGGTGATACGTTTTAAGCATATCAGACACTTATTTTCAAAATGGCGGCCGTAAACCTATTTTTAGTTTAGAATGCTATATAGTCGAAAGCATATAATCAATTTCAACTAAACTTTGTATGCAAGCAGAACATATTAAAACCATTAACTGCATGCACATAAAGCATATTTTTTCCGCCATTTCGCAAGATAGTACATTGCGAGTAAATAAAAATTTTCTGTCATATCTCGGGAAACGGAAATAGTACTGCAGCAGGTGGTGCCAACTGATATGTTTTATGTAGGTCAGGCACTTATTTTTAAAATGTTGGCTATATAAATATTTAGCACAGTATATTTTACTAACGAAACCAAATCTAAATGAACTTTGAATGCTGGCAGTGCCTATTACAACCATACAATTTTTCTATGCAGAGCCTTATTTCTCTGCCATTTTGTAAGGTAGCCCTAACAATAAAAAAACTTATTATTTCCTATCTCGGGAAAAAAATCAACTCATTCTTACAAAATTCGGAGAAGATGTACTGTTGTAGGTCATAATAGTAGAATTTTTTAAAGTAGGACACACGTGTTTACGGAATGGTGGCTATGAAATCACTTTAGTTTCGTGGGTGATATTTGCGAAACTATATAAGATATTTTAATTTAAATTTACACATTAGCAGTATACAAACATCGAAATTGCTACTGCATTACTTTTTGTCCCCCATTTATGAAGATCGCAACATGATAATTGTGGAGGTCTTAATGCCATGTCTCGAGCACCAATGAACCAATTCCACCAAATGTTACGCTGGAACATTTAAACTAAATTGCACCAAACGGTTCACACCATAAATGCTACACAAGGTCATGCAAACAGTCATGATTCAAATGGGCCAAACAACGATGTAAAAAATGGCATCTTCATAAATCATTTAGGTAATTTTTACATATATATTACACAATTTAACCAAATTCAAACAAAATTTGTATGAAGACAGTATAAATTAGAAGAATCGTATATAGAGCCTCTTTTCCTGGAAATTTTTTACGATAGTATCAAATAAGACAATGAAGTTTTCTATGTCTTATCCCAGGTACCAAATAAGCGATTTCCATCTAATTATTCACACAAGTAGCGCTACAGTAGGCCATGTAAACTTTGATGTTTTATGTCACTGAGTAACTAATCTTCAAAATAAAGGCCCTGTTAATATTTTAGTTTAGTAAAGCGGTTCATTCGGAGCATTCGACTGATTAAATCCTTAGTTGATGCTCCAAAGCTGACCTCCATAATGCAGTGGATTGCACGCTTTCATATAGTACGAGGTTTTCTGGGTTCAGTTCTGGGTAAGGCATGTGTGTATTTGTAATTGTCTCACTGCTGTTGTATAAGTTTTTGGTTTCATTTCTTAAGTCGTTGCTTTCAAAGAGAAGTCAAGTCCTTCTTAACAACTCAGTTTTTAAGGAATTATTAAAAAAATAATTGCACCCATGTTTAGTAAAGTAGCCTCATTATTTATATCAGTAATTTCTCGTTATACATATGGTTCTGAACAGACAGTATTTATTTGACAAAGATATTGCAAGTCTCAAAATATAGATACAGGTTGCAAATGTTACTTGCTCAAATCCGTGACAGGCAACCCTAACGTACTGCATCTTAAACGCTCGTGTGTCCTTCTACACAACAGCGTTGCATTTGACGCACGTTTTCCACAACGCATAAGCGATGCCCGTGTGCGCCGGCATTAAAATTAATAAATATGCTTCGTAATGCAAAGAGAAGAAAAATTTAAATAAAGAAAAGAAAGACAGGTCACACAGTCACAATGAAAAGTAGTTTGATCGAAATACTTGATCATTAAATAATTTGCTGTTTTTAGCATTGCAGTTATTGAAATAATGACGGTAGCGAAACTCTTTATATTTTAGGGGCTGTGGTTGTAAAGTGGTAAGACTTATCGCCTCTCATCTAGGCGAACCGGTTTTGACTCGCGGTGGGGTCGTTCCCAGATTTTCACACGTGGGAATCGTGCCGGACTATGCCACTGGTCGGCAGGTTTTCTCGGGATCTTCCGTTTCCACTGCCCTTTCATTCCGTCGCTGCTCCACGCTCGCCTTGCTTCACACTCATAGGCTCTCAAGACCTCGATGTTAAGAGCCACCCACATCTCTTTCATTCACTCACAGCCCTTATAATTTATATGTACTGCGTACTGCCTTTGTGCACTTTTTGAGTGATTTTATAAAGTTCGGGGATTGCAATAAATAGAACCATCTATCCCGAAACTAGCTTTTCAATTACTAAACCCGCGCTTTTATTTAAACGAACAGAGTATGTGCTGCAGTGTATAGTGCATGAACCTAATCAAATTGTTAATAAATTTTTTGTCTGAGGACCTTGAACGAACACATGAGCTCTTATTTAATCAAACGATTGTGAATGAACGCGTTTTTTTTTCTGATCGGATGGTAAAAGAGCCAAATGCAATAACGAATCATTCAAGAACCGATAACAATAATTGTATAGTAATACTCGGCCAAATGTATTCCGAATTACAGGAGTATGTTCGTAGATTCAATTCGGAGCTGAAATTCTAAACCCTGGCCGGGACATTCAACAAGGGGGTCGCTTTTAAATTGCTGGTCATGGAAAGAGTGGTCCTTTTTTCAGTTCCGGGAAACTGGCAGCGTTTTTGTTGCTTATATTCGGCTTGAATTTACAGGACTGTGCGTCGTTCGGGGCGATGTGCGTCGTAACTTACCCCATGGGATTCAATTCACTCTGAATTTAGCAGGCCGCTGTTTTTCTTCCTTCGTGATGGCCTGAACGTGTCNTGGAGTATATATTTTTAGGATTTTTGCAACAAAACTATGATAACCTAATTTTCTATTATTTAATTTGTTGTCACCGTACGTAATTTAATAAGGTATTGTAGAGTTATAACTATATATGTATATATACACACACACACACATATATATATATATATATATATATATACATATATAGAGCCACGTTGGTAGACTGGGCTCTCTAACGCATAGACTGAAGAATACGTGGACCGATTATTCGTCTTCTGCGCATCTACCCAACAATAACCTCTCCCAAAGGAAAACAACTATCAAAGTCACATAGTCAACAGTGACGCAACTGGCCACCAGGAAACTCGTATTGAACCCAGCATGGCAATATTTTGATTGGCTGGCGGCGCGCGTGACAGGGTACGTCCGAGCGGATGTGGAGAATTACTCCGCGCAAGCCTTTCCTGTTTCCTTCGCCTGCTCGAAGTCCGTATACGTTCGTGCGGGGCAAGAGTTCCCCTTGCTCCTTCGGTACTGCATGTGCCCGCGAGCCAATCCTTTAAAAGAAAGTTTTACTTATATTCCTTTTATTCACAATTTATTTATTTAGCAAAATATTTAATGCTATAATCAAAAAAGAAAAGGTTTAAAATATAAATAGACAGAAATTCATTTTATACAGGTATGTATTATTTGCACAAATTAAAAATTTATAAACACACGTAAAATTCTAGAGTCTTTAAAAATATAATGTGCGAGCCAAAACATGTTCGTAAAAATGAATTAGCAGTCTTCGACGTTCGGTCTGACGCAGTAGAATTGGAATGTTCAAAGTGCTTTCTTCCAAGTTAAAGTCGGTCGTGGACAAACCCGTGTTGGCGGCAGCAGGTGACGTCACACGTGGACGATTGCATGGGCACGCTTCACAGTTCGATGCAGGTTCCCCAGAATTTTTATGCCACGAGGTGTCAACGCGGTGGCTGCGGCACGACCTTCAACGTTTAGTTGGGGCCGTGTGAGTTGAAGCCTCGCCGGTGTTATTTTGCCGGCGTACGCAGACCTGGGTGGAGCAGTCAGGGAGTGAATTTCGGTGGTCGTAGGAGGAGGGTCGGCCTTGCCTCGACTCGAAGTTGCTGCAAACTCCAGAACCTGGTCCACGGTTGCTGGAAGAGTCGTATACTATTTCACGTGATGAACCACTATATTTCCATGCGTATAGAAAGTTATTAACTGCTGAGTAAGCTCACAATCACCTGGAGTCACTGAATATAGCTAGGGGTCCCATCCATTACAATTTTCTTCGTAGGTATGTAGTGATCCAGACTCCCAGAACGAATAAGCGATTTTAAAGTGGTCCGGATATGACCAGACGTACAGGTTCTCCAGATGAAATGGCGTCATTTTGCTTCCATGGTGACTCGTGCTCGACTGGGCGACTAATTTATTTTCTGCGGGTACGATTTATCAACATAACTTTTTTTCGCATTCAGAAACTACGTTATCTATACACGGGACTGTAACGTGATCAGATATATTCATATTTCACACAGCCTAATATCACGCATAGGACTTGCAGCAGGTGTTCGCAGCAACAACAGAAAATAATTTAGCATCTACACCGGCATATAAATGTTTTTTTTCCCGACTCTGCGACGTGCTAAATCACATCAAAAAGCTCATCTCGAACGCTGGCTGTTATACAAGAAAATATAATGTTTACGCTACGAGATATATAACGGTGTTTATATCTTCGTGAAATGTACATGCGACTCGTAAGGTAACTGGGCGTTTTTCGAAGTGCTCGCCAAAGAACTCAGGTCCGTTTCTTTCCTCATATTACGAAGGGAAGGACGCCCGTGATCGTCCTGTACGTCGATTATTTCCTATTTGTTTATGCAAAAATTGCTCAGCCATTTTACTGCTTGGGTTCTGCCACGTTAATCGGTCCTCGCGGGTACTGCATCAGCAAGTAGAATCTTGCTTTTGTCCCAGCATAGTTCGAGGTAGTACTTGGTTAACTGGGGATTTGTTTTCTTGCTCTTTTCGTCCAACAGTTTCCACGGATACGGAGGCTGGAAGTTGCTGGTTCGAGTCACTCCGTGACAATCAGTTACTGTGGTTCCCTTGAATACTAAGTCATCTTGGCTCCATGAACCTTGCAAGTAACACTAGATTTTTATGACTGAAACGTGAGTCCCCACTTCGTGTGTATTTTCGTGCATAATTAAATAATGATTTTTACCATTCCGGAAATACCATCGTACAGAACAACTCTGTCAATGAGTATCAAGCAGTAGGCTGCGGTATTTGTGGGCACGTTTTCTTTGGTGATTATTTCGACCTGGCAGACGACCGTACCATTTTCCACTCACTCGTTCTGCTTCAATGAATCGAATACCAGCAAAGGTGCTATATCTTGGAAATTTTCGGGGCTCAGGATGGGATGTGCCTCGCGTCCAAAATCCAGGGTGACTATAAAAGAATACCCCAACTTTGAAGCTCTATAATATCAAAACCTAACAACCCACAACCTTGATTGACCAATCAAATGAACCGTGTAACCGTGAAGTGTGTTTACCATCCATTCATAAATGTTCAATGAGACCACCACGAGCGGCCCGAACGACATCTACGCGATAATCAAATTCGTTCCACGCTCTTGTCAGCTTGTCCGGTGTTATGGTTTAAGCGTGCCGTCAGCAGCTAAATCTATAAGATTCGTGGTTAGATCAGCCAGTTGTACTGACATGCCAAAGAAATGATTTAGAGTCCGTCTATGCCCATTGTCAGCTTCAGAGTCCAGTTCTGGAAAGTTTCTTAATAGTTTCTCTTCCAAATTATGCAAGCTCTGCATCATGCAAGGAATGTGAGAACTTACTACCAACGATTGGTCCGTTGCAGTTTCTTCGGTTATCATCTGAACGCAAGGGAAAAACTCATATATCATATTTTTGTAAAGACGTTGAACATTAACCAAGTTTTGCGAGGAATCCTTTGATTTTATCCTTGGCCGTTAGAATATTTTCTTCTCTCCCTTGGAGGCTCATGTTTAAAATATTTAGGTGGTTAAAAAGATCAGCGAAAACTGCTAATTTTAATAACCAAACAGGGTCACAAAAATTATTCGCATATTCAGATTTAGCATCTTGTAAGAACATGAACAATCCAGCTTTTAGTTCCAGAACTCTTGTCAATGCCTTTTCTTTGGATAGCCACCTGACCTCTGTATGATAAAGGAGATTTTGATGGAGCGAACCCATGTCTTCACAAACCATTCTGAACAGTCGAGTTTGCAAGACTTTACCTTTAATAGAGTTCACAACTTTGATCACCTCTTTAAGCACATCATTTAAATCAGAAGGTAAAACCTTAGCTGCCAGAGCTTGTCGATGAAGAAAGCAGCGTGTCCATAAAATATTTGGCATTATTGATTTTTATTTTGCAACGTGTCCGCTCTTGTTGTCAGTCATAGCTTTAGCGCCATCGCTACAAACGCGATAAATTTTCTCCAACAAATCTCGTAGTCGCGAGTGCTTTTTAAAAACCTGTCGTACAAACACTGACCTGTATTGTTTGCAGGAAGTGCTTCGCAAAATAAAATGTCTTCTGCGATACTTTCATCTGCTTCATAGCGCACAAATACCACAAATTGCGCACAATTTTCAGTAAATAATTAATTTTATAAACTGTACTATGCATTGGATTCCACAGTTGACATAACGTTATCCTAAACTCTGATAGGCGCTTTCCACTCTTCGCGTTCTATATAGAGAACGGTTAAATATATAACATATCGCCTATGACCAAATTTGTAGAGAATTTTATGTTCTACAAGTGTTGTAATAACTTTAAACATCATTTGAAGTATAGGAAACAAGATATTTACAAAAAACCGATTTTCGCGACATTTGACCTTGAATATCTTGACACGCGGACACGAGATTCTATGAGACTTTTGAGCTTACCTTAAGAATTTCAAAATTAAGATGTATGCACAGTTTCAGCTTTCTTACGTTCATTCCGAGGTTGAATCCCTATTTGACTATACTAATGGGCAACAACATCGTATTACGATCCCTCTGAGATACTTTATGGAGATAACGTCGGCAGTATAAGCTCGAAAAAAAATACACTTGTAATGTACCCACGAATCATACGTTATTTTGCATTTCTGGAGAAAGGAGATAAATGGTTCGCTGAGAATGGGTAACACGCTCAATTAAGCTCCTTCATTTGTAAGTGCGAAGGTCTCGACTGATGAGCAATCCCCAACGCTTTTTTTATGACAGGAATTTTATGAGAGGAGAGCTTCATTTTGTAATTAGATTATCTGGAGAACAGTTCAATGCGGTAACAAATAGAAGCTTTAGGTGTATTAGGCAAGTATTATTTTCAACACAGTACAAATATGGGGGCTGGAAATATTTTTAGTAATTACCAGTGTGGTTTAAAAGCAACATTCTCGAGACATACTGAGAGTAATAACTTAAATTTCAGATAACACTGGTAACATGTTCAGGGTTGTTCCTTTGTTTCATAAAAAACCGCATTACAGACACGGTAGAACGCAATAATTCACGTACCGGTGAGCGGGTGCCTTCATTAGATGTTTCTCATGAAGCACCGACACGAGGTGAAAAAAAGAAGATAAAATCAGAAGGTACAGAATGATGCTACGAAGAATGCTAGGGAAACGGTAGATATATGTATATATATTTTTTTTTTGTTCTTCAACTGCGTCTCTTGAAAAGCCACGGCGTTCTCTAGAGTTTACTGGAGAAAGGAATATGTCGAAAGAGAGAGAAACCCCGCAGACTGTAAATAACTTGTTGAGTAACCCGCACACAGTTTTGTATACCCCGGGTACACCCTTCCATATAACTCGAGGGAAAAAGGGCTAGGGAGGGGAGGGGGGTTAATAAACTAACTGTGACTCACTATGGGGGGATAATTAGAAAGCTGTATGAATAAAACGCGCTGCTGGGAATCGCTGGAAAGTTTGCGAACCTGGAACTAATGGACGCGCTCGAATTCCCCGCTCTTCAAGCAACCCCAATTCCAGGGAATGATGCGCTTAGTGGTAATTAAATAAGGGCCTAACTTCCATCGCAGGGCGCAGGGTTGTGAAAAGCCCGTTAGCCCCTTCAGCGAAAACGTGAAAGAAAATTAGGTGGTGTTTCGGTTCGGTGGCCGGTAGGGTAAAGGTTTCCTGACTGTGATGTAGAAGCAATGAATTCGTTTCCTTTTCCAGAATTTTTTTATTTGTTTATTTTAATTCAGTAACTCATTATTTTGAGAAAGTCTGTAAATTTGTGTGCTGTGTCCCTGTGCTGTTATCCTAGAGATCATTAAGGGCATTAATTCGATTGTCGTAATAAAAATATATAAACGGAAGCGTTTCTGTGCCACCAAAATGTAATCTACACTACATTTCTAATATAATAAACAAGCCAAGTATAGCATCATACCCTTGTGTGTGTTGTTACGAATTTATCACGGACACGTTTTATAAACTTTGGGCCAGCTGAAATAACTTTTTGCACATTCGTCAGCTGAATCCGGACCACTGTTTATCGTTGTTGATAAACTGGTACATAACGCTCTGGAATTTGGCCAATAGCGACTGCGGTGTTGTAGTGGTCAGACTAATCGGGTCCCACCTAAGCGAGCCGGATTTCGCTTCCCGGCGAAGTCGCTCCCGGATTTTCGCACGTGGTCAACGTGTTGGCCAAACGTTCTACAAGCTTTTATATGCCTAAGCCACATACGTCTGCCGCCTTTGAGGATAACCAGTCTGTAACTTGCTTCTTTCACCTTTCATCTTCTCTAAAAATTTGCGGGTTTTCTCGGGGTTATTCCGTTTCCTCCGCCCTTACATTCCGGTGCTACTCCACACTAACCCAACTTCACGCTCATCGGCTCTTCAAGACCTCGATGTTAAGTGCAGCCCAAATCTCTCTACATTCCACTTACAGGCCAGTAGGTATAAAATACGGGTGATGGTCCCAGAAGGTGTTGCAGGGTGTCGTTTAAACGGGGTGTTGCTGTAAGTCTTGAAAGGCAGGCGTCTTTTTCTTACAATTCACCTCAGNCACATACGTCTGCCGCCTGTGAGGATAACCAGTCTGTAACTTGCTTCTTTCACCTTTCATCTTCTCTAAAAATTTGCGGGTTTTCTCGGGGTTATTCCGTTTCCTCCGCCCTTACATTCCGGTGCTACTCCACACTCACCTAACTTCACGCTCATCGGCTCTTCAAGACCTCGATGTTAAGTGCAGCCCAAATCTCTCTACATTCCACTTACAGGCCAGTAGGTATAAAATACGGGTGATGGTCCCAGAAGATGTTGCAGGGTGTCGTTTAAACGGGGTGTTGCTGTAAGTCTTGAAAGGCAGGCGTCTTTTTCTTACAAGACACCTCGGTAAGATGCAACGCTGCACGCCGTAAGATACAGTAAATCTCCTGCCATTCAATCCTGTCTCATCACTCAGCTTCTGCAACGAATATCAGAGTTTACGCCTGAGACATTTTCCGCGGTATTTATACAATTTACTCAACGTCATTATAACGATGATTCCTTTTATCTTTACAGCAAGGACACTACTCAGTATTCTTATTTAATGGGTGTTGGTTTGTAAGGTTACGTTATTGGACTATAACAGCCACAAATGGATGTTAAAACAANCTCCTGCCATTCAATCCTGTCTCATCACTCAGCTTCTGCAACGAATATCAGAGTTTACGCCTGAGACATTTTCCGCGGTATTTATACAATTTACTCAACGTCACATTATAACGATGATTCCTTTTATCTTTACAGCAAGGACACTACTCAGTATTCTTATTTAATGGGTGTTGGTTTGTAAGGTTACGTTATTGGACTATAACAGCCACAAATGGATGTTAAAACCACTTGAGAAGCCCCCATCCCCATAGCAGCTGGCCGGGAACAAACCTTCAACCAACAAACGTTAGGAAGGTATGTTCNACTTGAGAAGCCCCCATCCCCATAGCAGCTGGCCGGGAACAAACCTTCAACCAACAAACGTTAGGAAGGTATGTTCAGTGTGGTTTTAAAGTGATTAAATGAGAAGCAATTCAGTATTTACAATGTTGAGGGGTCACCGTGTGCTGTCCCTTTGGTGTAATGTTTAAGACTCTGCGAAGCATAACTGCATGAGGTGGAGAAATATCCTGGAAGTAAAACTTCAGCATGGCTTTGGAAAAGTTGGCAGTGACCTAGAATGGACAATACTACAACAGAGTGGGCACTGTAGAAACTTCTCGTATGTTCCAGGAGTTTGTTACGGAAATTTGCAGCTGATACGCGGAAACGTGGTTCACAGAAATGAACACTGGAACTCAGCTTTCTACACATAAAATACACAACCTCTCCGTATTCCCCTGCGGCTTCGGGCATCGAGAAGTTTTTTCTTCCCATGGCAACGGATCATGAAAAAAGAATTACGAGAAATTAAGGCTTCACCAGCCAAGTCCACCTTAAGTTAAGCATCCGAATAAAATACCAAAAAAATATTTATCTTCAAAAAATTTCCAATGGACAATGTTGAGACTAAGCGAAGTAACCCTTGCCACTGCAACAAGAACATTATAGTTTCCTGTGGCAATTAGGCGTACCCAAGCCCCTTACGCCTATATTTTCAAACATAACAACGTAGCCTAGAACTCTTGTAACAAACGGCAAAAATTCAAACACCCGAACACTACAATATCCTGCATGGTTAACTAATAAATTAATTGTTCACACAATTTAGTTTTGTGTGAATCCGGTTGGTGAGCGTTTAAATTCGATGCATATAATTTTTTTCATTGGTCTTCATATTAACTCAAAAAAAAAATCACTGCACTTCTATTTTATGCAGAGTGGAAACACCAATATAAGGTTCGTAAAACCTATTTTCACAATAATGCCTAATAATAAAACCCTAACAAGTGTTCTTAAAGTTCCGTTTTTCACACAAGAATTTTACGCCAAATTTACAAAAGTTTGCTTCTGAAAAAAAAAATGTCCATAATTCTATGAAGATTTATTGATAAGGTTTACAAGTAGTTTTCCACAAAATGCCAAAAGATTTAAGTCATTATGATGACCTTAAAATAATACATAAAAACCGTTAACGTAACCTTATGGACCATTCAATTTATTCCACTTAAGATTTCTGGTGACCTTAAAAATTATCCTAATATTTCAGTGGAATGGAATAACATCATAAATTCGGAAATTGTATCACACCTATTGTTCACTTCAATTCTCACTATAAATACTGTTGTTTGAAGTACAGAGAGTGTGACTGTTCGATTCAGCGAAGCGCTGAAGAGGCATCAAGTTACAGTTTCCATAAATACAGAATGGGTTTTGTTGCTGTAACAGTCTTGGGTTACCCTAGTGTTACCCAATAGCTGTCCAGTTAATGTATATCTACTACCAAGGGTGAGATGGTTTGAATGATAAAGCAGAACTGTAATAATCTAGGATTTTACTAATCTCCAAGTTCTTACGAAATATATTTGATTTATTATTGAGCACGCATTCGTCTGATTACTTTAAGTGCTCACTCATTTTTTGATTATGTTAACCCTATTTCCTGCTCAGCCCTAATTAAGCGTCACAACCTTCAGGGGATACTCGCCACTGTTCCATTCGTCACACCCTCAGCTCGGAATACGACGAGGGCTCCCCTCACGCGTCGCCTTAGTTCGTAGTAGTCCTCCAAGTCTTCCCAAGGTCCCGCAGAAATGAATGTCCACGCCCTTTCTACCGGCCTCCTTATGTTTCACCTCCTTATATTTCACCTACTGGCCTAAATTACCCCCCCCCCACCCACATTATCCTTGGAAGCTCTGTTTGATGTTGACATGCCGTGCCCTTCTAAACACCGCTCGTCGCCTACAGCTCTACCGTCGTAATAATGCAAAGAATTATTTAAATTTGATTTTCATTATATTTTATTAATATTGCAAAATTTGTCGAATAGAAGACTTATAAATAGTATAGGCCGTGTTCCATAATGGTCTATAAAACCTCTCAACCAATTTGAATTAAACTAGGTACGTTGGCAATGAAAGATACAAATTCACATGTTACAGACGTAGTTCATCAGATATTATATGAGCTAGTGCCACCTCAAAGAATAAAATACACAAATAATATACTCACCAAAATGTACTATACAAGTAAGTAGAACTTTCAAAGAACGTAAACTTTAGAAAAAATTTAATCGATCAGACTCTCGTTTTATAAATGGCAGCCTTAATGTGAATTTTGTACTTTAAGCCATATCTCTTCGACAATTTAGGCGATTTAAGCCAAAAATGACATACCAGCAAGAAAAAATTTGACAATTTAAATTACACATTAATAACTATATCTGCCACTTTATTTTGGAATTATTTGTAGAAAACATGTGAAATGTTAGACAATTTAAATGGATTAGCCATTATTAAAAAATTGAAGGCATTACTTTTTAATTATTAGCTACTATATCGCCATTTATCACGGAACTCCCCCTCCCCCATTTTTTAAGTAAATGGAATCGTCCTTGCAGGTCATGTCATATGCATTGAGCTGGCGTGTATAGTAAGTAAAGTCGTTTTGCAGATGTTCGCAAGAATTATGTTTTTCTTTTAAGCTATTTATTATGCCGAACCTTTCTGCATTAATTGCTTCGGAGGTCATTCTGTTAAAAGTTATATTTAGGAGCAAATATTGCTGAGGCAAAATTATGTTTAATAGTATTATTCGTAAATGCATGTTCCTAAAATAATTTTAAAGTCTTTAAATTGGTCACAATAAGCAAGAAAAATGTAGTAGCTATTAAATATATCACAAATCCATTTAATTCGAGTCATTGTTGCTCTCACAATGAAACACTAATTTCAACACGCGTTTCCCTCTCCAGTGTATTTTGAGGTTCATTAAAGTCATCAGTGTTATTTTTGGACCATGTCTTTTAATCGCTATATGGACTTTAAACTTTTCTCCACATAACTATTTTTTTCCAAAAACGTAAGCAAATGTCATGAAGGTCGTATTAACCAACTCTTCACAACTGCGTTTGTGGCGTAACCATTTCCGCATGTGGAAAATATTAACTTCGCATTGCTTGATATGAAGCAACGCATTTCATATCAATAGGCTAGCTTGCCACTAATGATTCGAAAAGTAAAAAAACTCTTTTATTGCATTCTAATTTAATTTAATTTAATTATAAAACTTATTTAATTGGTTTTCAAAATGTTACTTTCCATTATTTTCATTCTTTTTAAAAATATAATTACATATAACAATGAAANATTTAATTGGTTTTCAAAATGTTACTTTCCATTATTTTCATTCTTTTTAAAAATATAATTACATATAACAATGAAAAATGACGCAGCATACTAAAAATGTAGAAAATAATTTAAGGCTAGCTTGCTACCTACAAGCGGCATCGTCCGGCACGATTCCCACATGCGAACATCCGGGGGCGACCCCGCCGGGAATCGAATCCGGTTCGCCTTAGTGGGTCGTATTTCATAGAAAGTGCAACATGTCAATCCTGGGATATCAATCAATATTTTAGCCTAAACCAAATTTCGTGTTAAAATGAAGTTCCTGAAACTTGTAAAAATCAAGATTTTAATTTTCAACTTTCATATTTCCTTTATAAAAGCGATTTAACTTATATTTCATATGTTATCGTTAATACTACGCGAGAAAACCATAAAATATCCACAATATCTAAAGAAAAATGTTTGACTTTTGAACAGCCTTAAGTACTCTTTTCGTCTCGCTGCTTCTTCCGTTATCATCGTGTTGGTCTGTAGTCCACGTGGGGAAGTTCACCTTTAATGCATTTCACGACTTCACGCTGCGCGGTGTAGAGAGCAACGATCACCTTGTCACTTTAGTAATAAAAACATTTTCTTTTCCATCACGTGGAAGATTTTGCACCTGCTTCCCTTTCAGAAGAGGTGGGACGAGGCTGAAACTTTGTGGCCTCCGTAAGAATTTTTACACACTTGCGTTGTTGCTGCGCACTATGAGTGGAACTAAATTATTAATGTAGACACACCGGCGTATTCAATCGAATATGTTGTTTCCAGCATTCATTGATAGTAACAGCAGTAATAATAATTATGATAATAAAAATTATTTCTTTTTTTTTACCCCCGTAGAAGGATTATTATCGAATAAGTAATTAATATGTAGGTTCATGAACTTCGCCATCATTCGCTTGGAAATAAAATAAAAATACACTTGAAAACCCAACCAGTGTGTAGCTTGCTGGAAAAGAACCCAGGNATCATTCGCTTGGAAATAAAATAAAAATACACTTGAAAACCCAACCAGTGTGTAGCTTGCTGGAAAAGAACCCAGGATAAATTGAATACACAGCAGACATAACACCACATGGCCATCAACAATAGATCAGCCCGCCTTGAAACGTAAGTAAGGTAATAAAGAGGTGGTGAAAATAAAAGTATGGGGCGAGAGCGCACAGATNATCAGCCCGCCTTGAAACGTAAGTAAGGTAATAAAGAGGTGGTGAAAATAAAAGTATGGGGCGAGAGCGCACAGATTACACAGGCTAATCATAGTATCCGTCATGCTTACTCTGACGAGAATTCTGGAAGTTTATCCTACGTTTCTCGTAACAGTATTCCCGATCGTAATATAGCGTTTATCGTACATTTTTTTATGTATTCTGTATTCTACATTAAATATGGTGCCTCGAGTCTCGTAAGAAAACTATTGACAGTACTCGAAAGCTAATGTATTGTCGGAAGATGCCTTGAAGACCAGCAAAGGTCAACGTCAACATAGCGAGCGAAAATCGTGGTGGCCGCATTTAATGCAAAAGTTACGACACGCTTTTGTCCTTCGTAAACAATGTACACAAAATAGTAAATACACTAACGGGATAAATATATTTCAACACTACAAAGGTGTATGTCACATTATCCCCTATTCAACTAACAGGATTTATAGCTTGATGACATTACAGTCCCACAAAGCAATAGACGTCAAGTAATAAGTATGCTTAGAGACACGTCTATAAATAGTCTACCCCCCTCGGGGATAAACACACGCGTGTATTATGTCATGTAGACGATCGTAAACGTCATCTATATCATTATGAGGTATAGCGTTCCAAGCCTCTTGTTCTTGTTGACACAATTAAGCAAGGTTAGTACNACGTCATCTATATCATTATGAGGTATAGCGTTCCAAGCCTCTTGTTCTTGTTGACACAATTAAGCAAGGTTAGTAGCTGGTCGTACAACCTGTATTAGACGTCCCATCATGTTCAAAGCATGTTCAATGGGAGAGAGGTATGGGGTACGTGTTGTTTAAAGCAGTTGTCGAACCTCACAAAGAGAACGTCGGTTAGTAGCATCAGTGTGTGGACGAGCATTATCTCGCCTAAACAGTGCATCACCTATCTGTTGAAGGAATGGTAGTAGAACTGGTCCNCAGTGTGTGGACGAGCATTATCTCGCCTAAACAGTGCATCACCTATCTGTTGAAGGAATGGTAGTAGAACTGGTCCTGTCCTGGATGTAGCGGGCACTGTTAAACGTACACTGCACAAGCACCAATGATGAAGGGTAATTATAGCATATTGTGCCCCAAACCATGATGCTAAGTGTTGGGCCCGTATGTCGGGGAATAATACACTCTGGAAGATGGTGCTCACCAGGTCAACGTCTCATACATAAACGGCAATCACTTGCATGAAGGCAGAACACGCTCTCACTGCTAAACATAACAGGTTTCACGGCCCGAAGGCCGGCACNACGTCATCTATATCATTATGAGGTATAGCGTTCCAAGCCTCTTGTTCTTGTTGACACAATTAAGCAAGGTTAGTACCTGGTCGTACAACCTGTATTAGACGTCCCATCATGTTCAAAGCATGTTCAATGGGAGAGAGGTATGGGGTACGTGTTGTTTAAAGCAGTTGTCGAACCTCACAAAGAGAACGTCGGTTAGTAGCAGCAGTGTGTGGACGAGCATTATCTCGCCTAAACAGTGCATCACCTATCTGTTGAAGGAATGGTAGTAGAACTGGTCCTGTCCTGGATGTAGCGGGCACTGTTAAACGTACACTGCACAAGCACCAATGATGAAGGGTAATTATAGCATATTGTGCCCCAAACCATGATGCTAAGTGTTGGGCCCGTATGTCGGGGAATAATACACTCTGGAAGATGGTGCTCACCAGGTCAACGTCTCATACATAAACGGCAATCACTTGCATGAAGGCAGAACACGCTCTCACTGCTAAACATAACAGGTTTCACGGCCCGAAGGCCGGCAGACCCTCCATCCTCCCGCACTGTAACTGTACTCGGATGAGTAAGACAGTGCACGGCACTTTCTCCTCTTCTGTTCTTCGGACTATTCACTATTCTTAGTGTCGTGCTCGGTATTCTACCGGTTTTCTCGATAAAACCTGTCCTCGCCAATCAAGGATATTGCGACTACTTATATTGAAACCTTTACCCGAATAACCCTCATGGGTCCTCGGAAAGCTTTTCTCACCACTTGTCTTATTCTTCCAGGCTTTTTACAATTTTGGTGGCGAACTCATTCCATATCATGTGAAGATCTTGATCTTTTAGTATATTTGCCAAATCCAAGTGAATACCATTTCTTTCTATGATATCTTGCATCCATTGTCTTATATATTCTGTTTTCAAGCACACTTTGATGACCTGCTGCATTGTGTGATCCAATCCTCACACTTCGCACAGCTGTGACTCNATTCTGTTTTCAAGCACACTTTGATGACCTGCTGCATTGTGTGATCCAATCCTCACACTTCGCACAGCTGTGACTCCACCAACCACAGTTTTCGTGGCAGGTGTATATTTGTTCACTGTAATGGTTCAAAGTCATCCATTCCATTTCAAGACTGTTTTACACATTCTGTAAACGCTCGTATGTGACTCTTGACGCATCCCGCGTCCCGAAGGATATTTATTCTTCAGAAGACACACTCTGGCAAAACTCGCAGACGGACTACCGCAATAAATACTAAGGGTTTGGCGGGCGTGCCGGAAGAATGACGCCAGGATGGCTCGGCAGAATGAACATGTGGCGTAGAGACCCCATGTGGAGGAAGGCAGCTGCCGGGGACGCTGAGTTCACACCATCAGCTGCATCTGTCCCAGGCTGGCTACCGCAATAAACAATGAGAACTTTTGGCAAGAGTGCTGGAATAATAGCAGCATGATATCCGGAGGCAGAAGAACCACAAGCACCCACCAAGAGGCCACCAAGTGTTCTGCCACGTGCGAGAGCCGAAGTGCCGAACACATGTTTTACGACCCAGGGGATGCAGTGAGCAGCGTGGCCACGTTCAGAGATGAGGTGAGTAACGCGATAGCCGGAGGCAGCGGCAGAAACACGTTCGCCGACCAAGGGACCACCAAAGGTCCCAACACGTGCAGTGCAGAACAATAATCGTCTATGCCAGAAGCGAGGGACGATGCCGGGCCANGACCACCAAAGGTCCCAACACGTGCAGTGCAGAACAATAATCGTCTATGCCAGAAGCGAGGGACGATGCCGGGCCACATGCGGATAGCTGGAGCGCCGAACACGTGTTTTACGACTCATGGGACGCGGCGGTCAGCGCGGCCACGTGCAGAGGGGATGCAAGTTTAATATGGCGAACGAGAATACAAAACATCGAGAGAGAGGCAGGAACCGGATCAGTCAGACGTCGTCAAGCGAGGAGTGTGGACCTAAGCCGGGAGAAACGAGTTCGCGAGAATGCATCAAGACATCAACGTCAGCTGGAAGACGTCAAGCGAGGTGTGCGGAGCAGAGCCAGTACGAGAGGAGGCGTCGAGAC
>NQII01002033.1:0-15563 GCA_002778355.1 Clitarchus hookeri
GTGTCCATTCATTTGTCTCTCGTGTTTCTACCCCTCAGCAAGTCGTGGCAAGTAAACAGTCGGCAGTGTAAGCGGTGAAACGTTACAATGTGGCGCCCAACGGCGAGGCTGCATGTTTTTAAATAACGTAGTAACGAACGCACTATCCGCATCATTACAAGATGGCGCCCGTCCAACTGTGCGGCATTATAATAAATATAGTGTGAAAGTTCCCCCAACGAATAATTACAAATGGCGTCCAACTGTGCGGCTATAATTATTATGTAAAATACGCTTCATTACAAGCTTTATTATACTGTATATATGCATCCGGGTCGGTCAGTAATATGACAGATGTTGCACAAGTGGCAGATGTGGCATGTTTTCGAACTAACCCCACATCCAATTGTCCTACAGTAGGAGAAATACCAGCACATTGTGTTCAGCAAGTAAGGTCAATTTATCATACTAGTTGGGACTATGGCGACCCCTTTCCAGTCACCTAGCATCGAGCTCGGGGTTGAAAGTTTTCTAAGGCCTATCTTTGTTTGTTGTATGTATGACAACCAAAACTCTTCATATTGAATTGTTTCCGAAATGTCGACAGGAGCATTCTTGGCTGCACTTTATCGTTTTGTCTCATGGAGGGGCCGCCCTGTTCATTTGTACAGTGATTGTGGTGGCAATTTCATTGGTACTCGGCGGCAATTTGCAGAGTTATCTCACTTGATCCAACCCTCGGAGTTTGCAGCTGGAGCGACAATTGTACTGGCCCATTAGGGCATTACTTGGAATTTTAACCTACCTGCAGCCCCAGACCTTGGTGGGTTATGGGAGGCAACCATAAAATGAGTCAATACACGCCTTGAAGTCATTGATCAATAGATACTGTCATACGAGGAGCTGTCTACGGCCCTGGCCAATGAATATTTTCTTCAAACAAATTAAGGATAATTATCTAATGTATATTATAAATAATCAAAATTTGTAATTATTTTGTTTGGTACAATTTAAAAACTCAGTATATTTGCTTTGGCATATAACATTTACTCTGTTGGCATATAGATACAACTATGCTTGATTATTTTAATTTATCAAAAATTAAATAAAAAAGTTATTCAGTCTTTGTAATTATCCATTGTAATTTTGTAGAAGGATAGTAATAATCTATGTACGTAATCGGGTGACTGAAAATTAGATTCGCCACAAAGTTTGTAATTTCCAATTGGTATCTTGAAAACGTCGTTTGGAATCAACGAAAAAGAAAGATCACAATGTATTAAAACTTATAGAAAGAAATGAAAATACTTAAAACAATGTACTAACTTATACACTGAAGAGAGAAAAAACTGGTACACCTGCCTAATATCATCTAGGGCCCCCGAGCAAGCAGAAGTTCCGCAAAACGACGTGGCATGGGCTCGACTAATGTCTTAAGGTATGCAGGAGGCCATTCAAACCATGAATCCTGCAGGGCAGTCCACAAATCCATTCTGTTCCAATTTGAGAAAGGGTTGTACGTCTGTCACGTTTGATGATTCTCGTCAGTCGTCGTTTGTCCCGTTCTTTCACGATCTTTTTCTGGCCGCAGCGATGTCGATGATGTGATGTTTTACCGGATTCCCGATATTCACGGTACACTCGTGAAATCGTCGTACGCGAACATCCAAATGTTATCGCTTCCTCGGAGATGCTATGTCCCATCTCTCGTGCGCCGACTATAACATCACGTTCAAACTCACTTAAATTTTGTTAACCTGCCATTGTAACAGCAGTAACCGATCTAGCTGCCAACCGCATCGCGTTACTCTGATTGGTTCCATACCTCTGTTATTTTCATACGCACGCCTATACCAGTTTTTTTGGCTCTTCAGTGTATAAGAATAAAGTTTTCTTTCTGGCACAATATAATATCAATTAACATATAAGGTGTTGTAAATATTTTCCAAAAATCTACTAAGTTATAGTCAAACAGCTTCAAGAAAAGCTGTATTTACAATCACAAATAACAATTATTTAGGTTTGTTTTATAGTGATAACTTTATAGATTTTTTCAATTTTGATTGTCATATATTAATATTGAAAAAAAAATCTTTTTGTAAATTTTCCAATTTATAGAGGTAAAATTTTTGATACAGAGTTAAAAAATGTATCTTGTGCAAGGATTTAGATAATAGTACTATACTAAGATGATTTTTCTTTTCTATATAAACTACAGCTTATTTTCTTGAATCTGCATTATTTCCTTTGATTAATTGATAACTGGTAAACATTCCAATATATGACTGTGAAAATACAATATATCCGCCAAAATTAACAAGACTAAAATAATTAGAAATTTCACCTTCGCTCCTGTGGCTATGTTCGACATTTCAAAAGTCATATATTCTGATTGTTTCGGTTATCTACATACTGCTCAACTGTGTACATTAAAAACAAGTAAAGCTAGTTTTTATGCTAGATTCTTAAGTTGCATCCGTAAGAATGCACACACTTTGGCGTGCCAAATAATTCCTTTTAAACATTACATCAATGACTATATAAATATACATATATCCATTGATTACATGATCATGAGAAATATTCAGAAACATTCATATGTTCCTAGTAGACCAATCTTTATGCAGTATGTATATGACCTTAGATAATAACACACCTATAATTTATTTCTGTTCGTTAACTTCCAAAAAAATTTTAATTTAGGTTTAGGAACGGTTTATGGTATCAGCTCACATGTAACTATGACGTGACACATTTATCAGAAACATGCTTTCAACAAGCTTTATACATTTCTAACGTAAGAACCGTCTGTAAAAACGAACACTAGTAGCCTAAAAATAAATTATTTACCATGGTTAACATTAAAATTAATTAGTTAAAACATTTCTGGTTTTGTTGAAAATATAAAAATAAATGTAATACTATGTTATTTTGGAAGTTACTAATAAACAAACACAAACTAATTTTTATTCCTATATATTTTTTATTGTAATGTATAGTATTCAGCTACTTGGATTTAGCAGAAAATTACACGATTATGAACAGAAAGACTTAAGGCCATGTAATAGTTAATGTTTATTGTGGATTAAGTACATATACATAATATAGGCATTTCGTTGAAGAGAACTCCTAGCCAGTTTTTCAGCGACCTTGCCAAATAAGTGAGGCATTTCAGATATCGTAGCCCGTGAGGACTTTTCCGATTGATATTGTCTTATTTGTATGCTGTAGGTAATAAGCTAATGGAAAATGCTTATAATACAAAACTGAAATAACTTTACTGAACCTTCACTGACGATACTCGCCATTCCCCCACATGCCAAAATCTAATATTTTGATCGTACAAAATTAAACAAACTTCAGCAGTGTATTGTCGATATACTTAATGGATGATTCACTACTGAACACTGCATATTGTTGATAGACTTGCTTAGTTTCAGCCTTCTGCTTGAAGAAATTAATACGACCTTAAATCATATATACTTTCACTCAAGGGTAGATCTAGTGCATGATTATAAGAAATTAAGAAATTACCAAGTGACATGTATATGTTCCTAGTGCATTAATCTTTATTTCATGTGCATATGACGGATTTAAGTTTCATGAATTCTTTAATTTAAAAATGTAATTTTTAATTATTTAAACATAGACTTTCTCTTCGTGAATAATGATGGGCAAAAGGATTTTCGAAAGCTTATTACAAAAGCGATCATTCAAAGGTGAAGCAGGCATAACTTTAGAATCACCATAAGCTCGACTTAAACTAAGAATATATTTCAGTACCACAAAATTTGTCTGTAGAAGTTTGTCTCCGCAGGTAAATATACGTTTGATGCCAAGAACTCGTTATCCATTACAGGGTAAAAGTTACTTCGGCGTTGGCTGGTCTCTTGAGAAATCTCGGTGTTTCCTCTCTCTGTATCCCCCGCAACTGTCCAGCCACCACTTGTACTCCCTGCTGAATTTATCAACGGTAGCTGGAAACCCTGTCATTGTTTGTCATCGGCCGGTCTGTTTTCTCTCCCCCGCCCCACCCCCCTCCAACCAAGGGTGGCTCTCGCAGGAAGGGCTTAAGGACTACGCCATCTCGTCCTGGGATTATTTCGGAAAAGAGGTCTTGTCGGTAGAGGGCGGCGGAGGGGGAAGAAAAGAAGTGGGAATGGGGAAGAAATGTTTTTACATCGGCAGCCAGAAAACGTCACGAACTTGGAACTTGTAAGCGAAACACGCCAGCTTTTCCTCCCAGCCGTGCAGCTACTTTCTGCCAAATTCTTTAAGAGTGCTGTCAGGGACGTGAAAAAGAAAGCACGTTGGAACCTACGAATCCTTCGGCTTCCAGTCAGTTTTTTCTTCTTCTGGTTTTGGACTCGTAACTAAGGATTCTGGAGTCGGAAAAGATCGTGACCAAACCACGAACGGTCGGATACTTTTCTGAGGTTCTTAAAACATTTTAAAACGAATAACTGTATTCTTAAATTTCGAGTTTTCTGTAAAAAAAAAGTTTCTGAATGGATAGTTGTGTTATCTTAAGAAACACATATATACATAAAGCTCCGGCTAACATAAGAAGAACTCGCTCAGATCCCCATAGTTCATATACGAGTATTATCTGACACTTTGGCAGTCCTCCTGATACTGTTAAATCACACACATTGCTTCGAATGAAAAGCTAAGTAAATAAGTTCTGGCAGCAGACAGCGACGAGTATAGTGAGCAACCCAAGATACATCTAAAGACATAATTAAGTATTTTAGCAAAAATCCTGGAGGAGACTCAACAGAAGAGTATGCGTGAGTTCCTTAAACATCGTGTACATTAATTTCCCAAGGGCCAGCCAAGCATGTCATCGCTTTAGAAACATCAACTAGCGAAATCATGGCAGATATAATTTCTTCCTCGTTGAGATCACCAGGTGAAGGGGTACTTCTCAACTCATGATTTGCGTTGTTCCAAGGTAGCATTGCTGCCATCCAGCAGGCGCGCCACCCTTCCCCTGCGCTGACTCTGGTTGAATCCTTGACGAATCCAAGGCCGGACATTGGTACGTGGGATTTTTGGCTGACGTTCCTATTTGTCGTTGAGCTCCTCAACGTGTTTACACTGTTTATACTTCTGTATTACATCTTCTCCATTACAAAGTCTCGTTAAACGCGACTTTTTTCCTTCAGATACGACATTTGTGTAGAGTGCTATGACAGGTTCACATTAACTAACAACTTTTGAAAGCCCTGATTACTTAATGTTTTGTGTCCATAGCGTACCCTTCCCATGTATGGACAATTTAAAATAACCTAAAAATTAATATCCACCTGGTAAAAAAAAGACAACTCAAGTGTTAAAAACACGAACACTTTTCTGTAAAGCTAATTGTTAGGCTAATGTATCTGTGAAGTAAAAGAAACCAGTTCACGATGTTTAGACGTGAAGCTACTTTTGTAAATCCTCTGCTGACTGTACTGTGAATGTTTCACAGTTTACGCTAAAATGAGACACATTTGTGGCAGGGATTTGCGTTCTCGGTCGGGCTTATCTTTCCTTTTATTTTATACATTTACATTCCCCCGCCCATGGGCGTATGCGCAGCTGTAGTGTCGTCTGCTGTTGAGTGGGATTGTATATCGGTGTTTTCGCCTTAAGCGACATACACACAATCACACACACACTCCGATCTTTCTTGCGCCGAACTAAGGTGAGAAATGATGTGCCATTTTACTTTTCGTGTTCATATATCCTTTTTATAGTACATTTAAAGATGGCCTATTCGGTACTGTATTTGAACTTGTTTGATCGTGTGGCATTTTATATTCTAAATTCGTGTTCGTTTTAGCTTGCTCCGTCGTAGTTTTAACTTGTAGGCCGAATTACGGCACGTCCTTGTTTCCTTCAATTTAATTTTGTTGAATGCGGAGACGCGTAGTNATATAATAAATGCTATGACGCGTAGTACTAATAACAGTTTCTGGCACTCTGCGCTCGGACTACCAAAGTTCATCTACTTGGTACTGCTGAAACGCTCGCGGTGGTTAGTCCTAGGCGTCGAAAGTCATCTAACACTGCACCCATGAGTTGTCGAATGTTTATTTATTATACTTGGTTATTTTTAAATTATTTATTGCGGTTTCCTTGAGAATGGCTCTATAATTTTTGGTACGGATGGCCATCATGTTTTTTAACGTGATAAACGCCATACGAGGGAGGCTTTGATGGGTTGCCCTTTTACACACCTGGGTTCTCTCACACAAGGTCTGTGGGTTTGTCAAATTAAAAAAAAATAATATTTATGCGTATGTCTTGTTGAAAATTGTTTGTAATATATAAGCGCCTTGTAGATATTACTTTAGAAGGGCTGCACAACCGGCGCGTGATATTTTAGGGACCAGTTTAAGAATTTATCTGAACGTTTGCGNTATTACTTTAGAAGGGCTGCACAACCGGCGCGTGATATTTTAGGGACCAGTTTAAGAATTTATCTGAACGTTTGCGTAAATATTCACATACAGAAATTATGCAAACATAGTTTTCTGATTTTGAAGAAATGTCTGTGTTCTTTAATGGAATGTGAAACAAATGTCAAAAGGTCTAGCATTTTATAGTACATGAAGAGTGAACATGATGTGACCGCCCCTCCACAGTAACGGTTTTTAGGAAAATAATAATATAAGTAAATGTGATACATTTTAACAAGCGTTCCTGATTGTTAGTTTCACCGATTAAGCGTCACGGCACACTTTATTTTCGTGGCTGCCATTAAACGTGTTATGTAATATGTATGTTCTTGTTCATAAGCAATATCTGGGTCAAGTTATAAAAAGAAGCTTAAGCCTAAAAATAAATGTAAAACAATTTGAAATATTTGTTGGTCATTTTCACAAACTCCACCTGAGTGTAAAATAGCAGTTTTTTTTAGCCTCCTGGAGGTTGTACGTGTTGTTAAGAAATGCATGGTTTTGAAACAAAACATTGATGGAAGGGAAAAACGCAACTGGGTTTCATGTGGCAAAGTTTCTCCGTCACATGATAATATTTATTTGTTATATTTTCATGGTTATTTGCGAACTATACATATGCGAGAGTTCAATAAATACGTCTAATTGGTGCAAAAATATTATTTTTAGATGCATAACGTTATAACGCCCTATCAAAGTGTCTAACGGTGTTTATTCAAATAATTACTGAGCTGTGCGGAAACCCTACAAACGTAGCTACAATTACAACAAAGAAGACCGCATATCAGCGAAATTGTGCAATTTCAAAACATTGCTGTGTTTCTGTCGTATGCTTTTCGCCGAAACGCTTCTGTGACGTCCGGTGCCATATAATTATAATCCGCCGTTAATGATAAAACACTGGGTCATTAGTATCAGCGCCAGCCAGAACGACACCATGCTAAAAGCTCCCGCAGAGCGTTGCGTATTCTTGGCGGTTTTTGCGGTCGTTATATTGATTCCCGCTCGTGGAAATGGGGGAGGGGGCGCTTGATCAACGGGACTGGCAAATGGAAAAGGGGTTCGGGAAGGTGGAAGGGGCGAGGAGACAACACACCCCTTCCTCTAGCCCGGGCTTTCTCACCCTCGTGCCGGCCGCCCACGACCAATCGCATGTCCGGGCGAGCCGCGGTCCGTCCTAATTGGGGCTGATTTATTTCCGNAGACTACTCGCCTCCCACCAAGGCGTGTTCGATTCCCGGCTGGGTCGCTCTTGGATTTTCGTATGTGGAAATCGTACCGGGTGATGCCGCTGGTCAGCGGGTTATCTCGGGAATCTCCCGTTTCCCCCGCCTTTGCATTCCGGCGCTGTTGAAGTCTATTTGCGGTTTCTACACATTTTTTTTAAAACAAACCTTTGAAAAACTCCCCATGTAAGACGAACTTTGGTTGCTTTCTAAATATGTTATGTATCACAAACTTTTATACTTGTGTTAACATAAAGGTAACTTTTTATGGTTAATTATAATTTGCCTTTTTTTATCTATAAATTATAATGTTTTATTTAGAAAAAATATCAACAAAGATGGTGAGAAAATACGTTTGTTGTATTCCAAATAGTCCTTTTGTAAAATAGTATTACAATGAGTGCGCACGAATGCGGTGCGTTGGCAAACTAATGCAATTTTCTAATCTTCGTATGCATGAGGCGGTAGAATATCCTGGAAATATAACTTTAGCAGGGCTTCAGAAAAGTTAGAAGTAACTGTGAATGTACTATAGCAGCATATTGCTCTCAAGCATACATGGACTTGGTAGTAAATAATAGTAAACGCCTCATGGTCACGTCGGGCCATAAGGAAGCAGGGCGCTTCCAGCACTGACATGCATTTCCGCCAACTTTAGTTTCTCACAAAATATATCTTAAAAATTATTGTATTATTGCACGCGTTGTAAGGCAGTGGAATGAGCTACGGATGCCACTTTGTACTTTTATTCTTCCCTTTGAGGCTCCCGCCTACCTGGAGATTTGTTCCGCGTTCGAGGATGGAGAGGCGCAGGAACGATAAGGGCGACACTGCCACGCGCATCAAGTGCGCCATCGCCACTAAGCGCAAGACTCTGAACTGGCGTGCAGTGTTCTCGTCGCACTCTGCGTGTACGTAATGGGACTTTCAGCGATGACCCTATCTTTCTATTGCTGGAATTTCTAAGTTTCAATGTAGGAACCTTTATTAGTTCTGTATGGATCTGATGCGTATGTTTTGAAAGGAAAAAAAAAAGTCGTTTTTGGCCATTTTGGAGTACTCAAAAAAAGGCGATTTTAATGTGCGTGACGTCTTGAAAGCACTCAGCACCCCTTGTCAGAAGTATGAGTTCTTTTCATATATCAGCACATTGGAAGTACGTTTAATAGTTTCGCAGAAAATCTTGAATTAAAAACACACTGTAACGCAGTTCAAGCGCCAGGTAGACGGGAGTTTTAAGGTGAGTTAATTGAGAATGAAAACATTAAGATGCCGTTACAAACCATTTTCACTATAATTTTTATATTTGAATAAACTTATTTAATAGTATAAAAGTAACCAGTGGGGACTGCAGATAATAGTTTTATTTTTCCTGGAAAGCAGTCGTATTCCCAGAAAATGTGTTTACTTATATGCGTATAGGCGCAAGCATTCACTTTACAGAACATGTTTGACTAGACTCCTTAACTTCTCTGCAGGTACTCACTAAACACTCATCTGGAGTGACTGGTCGCACGGCCAGCAAAGCAGCGTCGCTTTTTAGACGGCCGGAAATCGAACTCTACTGGCAGCATTGGAGGATCAATTCCTTCCTGCCTCTTCCCACCATAAACCAACTTTCCCAACCCCAACTGAATATATCGTTTTCCATTACCACTCCATGAAAAAACATTTCCTCTTGCGTCGAAAAGGCATGAAATTTATCTCGATGAGAGTCGAACGTTGCCAAATGTGAAAATCTGAATGGAGATAGTTTCTGATGCCCTACGTGATCTCTCACGTTACGCGTGCACATTTTGTTTTCTTCATAAAACTAAAAAGGAGTCGCCATCGCAAAATTTCTCACGAAGCCACTTAATGTTTCTCTATCGTATGTGGACACATTTGAATCTAGTGATTGCTGCCAAGAGACCCACCCACCCATTGTTATGGTCCAGAATTTATGATACCAGTGTTTGCACGTTAATGGGAATGCATATTCCGTTTTATTATTACCAGCATATCGATTTTCCTTCATAATTTATAAAAACAAGATAAGTTTTGCATGTAAAAATAAAGGCGCATATTAATATTATCAGGGTCTTTAATTGTGCTTAAATCTAAATTATGTGTTCTAATACTTGTCCTGGACACATAANTAAATTATGTGTTCTAACACTTGTCCTGGACACATGAATTATAGACATGACTAATTTTTAACAGATGTATCAGTTACATGGTATTAATTCATTTTATAAAGCTATAAAAACCAGTAACCACACGATTGGATTTGGGAATTTTAACATTATCACATTTTGTTATAGCGCACTACCGCATTATGCTAAAAAGACTTCAGTATATTCAAATTGTAAATATATTTTCATGGCCCCTAATAAAATTCATAATAAGGCTTATTTTAAAAATTGCATTCATTACATATCTAATAATGTAATTTTTTTGACATCCCTTATGTTATTCATGCCAGCTTTAAGTTTCATTTGCAAATAATATATATACGCCCATAATTTTTATTTTAACAAATAAATAAGCATTGCTTTTGTTTATTCGCTCGTCCGCCATTTCGAATTTTTATGTCGTAAGTTTTGAATGTGTGATATTATGCTGAGGGAATTGTGAGATAATTACTTTTACATAAGCGTGCATATGTGATGAGCGCGAAATGTTCTGTGGCGAAATCGTTCGCCACAGTAGTGCTATATAGTTATTCGTGTTTAGGGGGCTGTTCTGTATATAAAGAACTTTCCTGTCGCTATGATGTAGCCATCGAGGTATATAACTTCGAAGATATTCTTTAACATCGGACTATGGTCGTATAGTGCGATGCTTTATAGTAATCCCAAGACGCATGACCCATGAATCTTAACGTGGACGTGAAACTGACTTCCGCTTACAACAGTTTCCTAATGATGCGCAGGTCTCGTGAACAGCACATCATACTCTCCACTTCTAGCCCGACCCATTGGCCGGCAAATATCACTTACTAATCATCGTGACCATGCTCATGTCGTGGTCACCAAGTTCAAAATCGGTCAGAATTCAGTTCAATAGAATTTCAACCTGATTAGCAGTAATCGCCCCATTCATTGCGGCATTTCTCATCACCACTAAACCCAACAACGATGCCACTTCACCAGCCCAAGGAGACGGCACCTCAATCACGCCCACTTTTATCAGTGACGTCACAACCGAGGCGGCGATTTTCGGCGCTTGACCCACTACCACCAAATCCAGTCACCGAACTACGCGAACAGTCAGCTCGCTGAGCAAAAAAAATCAGAATGTATCCGAAAATACCCGCCACAACAAGTTTATTGATACTGACAACCATACGAACAATATCTCTTCTCAATTATAACCAATTACTGAACCCGTAATAATCGGACCCAATAACCACTACTCTGACCATCACCATAACCATGAGAACATGACTTCTCAATCATTACTTGTAACCAGTTTCAATGCATTGCCACCCTATAAACCCCACGAGACTACTCACCTGTGCATCTGTGTATGTTTACGTGCATGTGTATATATATATATATTTATTTATTTATTTATTTACAGTGCCATTGCAAAAACCTTCTAGGGGTAATAGGTAATGTAAAGAACAACAACTTTTGTCAGAGAACGGATGTCCGGAAACCTCCCTTTTAAACTCTAGACGTATTTTAACCACACTAGATAACGCCTGGTGGGTTGGCACTTGGCGTAGCATACAAAAGTAACCAGCTGCCTACCTCCCAGGAAAGAGTGTTTTTTTTTTTGTAGTAGTACTTGAGGAGTGACGATGAGGAAAATCAAGTGGATACCGTTCAGTAAATCTGGAAACGTAGTCGGAATTTTAAGATTATTTAAGGTTTGTAGGAGAAAAAAGGCTGAGAGTTTTTTTTTTTTTAATAAGGGCACTAGTCAATAAAAAAAACTTACGGGGAAACACACAAAAAAAAAAATTTCCCCGATAGTTGGAAAAATTAAGATCCTTTATATTCACACGAACATAATACCTACAAAATCAATACTGTACAATGTTTTGAGATCTGTAGCACCAATAATAATTTGGTCATGAACCCTTTACAAAGTGAGCTGACTCATGCCCTTTTCAAAACTAATAAACGTAAAAACACAAAATAGTTATAATTCTGTGTATTAAGTGTAATATACAATAGTAAAATGCTTTAAGTATCTGCTTACATATTACTGACAATGTTACAACAAATTTAACAAGCTTTATTGTCTGTGTACAGTTCATTAGACACATCATCACTAACTTAAATCAATTTCCCAAAAAATTCGCACATCCTTATACTCTCCTTGAACAATGGACCAGTTATCAATCTCTTCATAAAATTCAGTGCAGTTGTCAGGAATGTAGGATTTTAGCTTGAGCACGCCTTCAACTTTTTTAAAAAATTGATTGGGCATTTACCATCATACGCCTTCTTGGTTGGAAAAGGGATAGCTGAGAATTTTGCCAACTTTAAATTAAAATCTGTCAATCCAGAAATAAACTGATAAGCTTTTTACCTCACCGGTAAAGCTGTTGCTAAATTCAAACATATAATGTTTGTATATGCTAAAGCCCACTTTATCATCTCGTTAGACTTTTTCCCATAAAGACTCCGCTACCAAAGTCATTTTCTTGTAATATTACTTCAGTCAGTCCTTGTAGTTAGCAGGAAAGTTTTCTTCGTGCAGTATTCTTGTTAACTTAAAACTTCTGCTAGGTTATGCCACCATTTTCGCATACTCAACAAGTGAGTAGATGCGATCAGTTCGCCTAATGTACCTCTGTATTACGCCAAAATTTCAGTAACAAGGAAGAAAAAGTTTACCGAGATTGGATAATAGTGAAAGAAAGATTCTTTCAAATCTTCCTGTTGCAACTTGGTTCATTAGAGATAGATTCAACGTATGATTTCTATTTTGTACCACACATGCATCTCAAAACAAAAGATCCTCTTTTGCAGACTGAGGCACATTTTGTGTGATGTATTGGTCAAGGAATGTACATACTTATTTTGGTCCCCTCGTGGCTATTCTTTCGTGATATAAATGGTATTCGTGGTATAGTGTTACAAATTTCACCCATATTTATGATAAAGTATCATTAAATTTATTGTTCACTGAGATCTATTTGGTATTCGTTCTCTGAAATCAATGGCTACGATCTGTAAACACCAAATTTTTACAGTCGATTATAGTATACCGTCTTATTTGTTTTTTTTTATTATTACAAGAGTTGAATAATATTCAGTTATAGAATTCAATACTGTATTATTGCTAAGGTATCGTATAATTTACACTGACGTGACAAAAGTCATGGGATAGCAATATGCAAATATACAGATGGCAGTAGTATGGCGTACAAAATGTATAAATAGGCAGTTCATTGGTTGGGCTTTCATTTGTAGTTAAGTGATCCATGTAAAAAGGTTTCTGGCGTGATTATGGCCGCACGACGGGAATTAACAGACTTTGAACGCGGAATGGTAGTTGGAGCTAGACGCATGGGACATTCCATTTCGGAAATGGTTAGGGAATTCAACATTCCGAGATCCACAGTGTC
Organism: Clitarchus hookeri; assembly: GCA_002778355.1. Lineage (NCBI taxonomy): Eukaryota > Metazoa > Arthropoda > Insecta > Phasmatodea > Phasmatidae > Clitarchus > Clitarchus hookeri. The sequence continues at coordinate 13,218 of NQII01002033.1, forward strand.
AAGAGTGTGCCGAGAATACCTAATTTCAGGCATAACCTCCCACCATGGACAACGCAGTGGCCGACCGCCTGCACTTAATGACCGAGACCAACGACGTGTGCGCAGAATGGTCAGTGTTAACAGACAAGCAACACTGCGTGAAATAACCGCAGGAATCAATGTGGGACGTACGACGGACGTGTCCGTTAGGACAGTGCGGCGAACTTTGGCTGTACTGGGCTATGCCAGCAGAAGACCGACTCGAGTGCCTTTACTAACAGCACAACATCGCCTGCAGCGCCTCTCCTGGGCTCGTGACTATATCGGTTGGACCCTAGACGACTGGAAAAACATGGTTTGGTCAGATGAGTCCCGATTTCAGTTTGTAAGAGCTGATGGTAGGGTTCGATTGTGGCGCAGACCCCAAAAGTCCATGAACCCAAGTTGTCAATAAGGAACTGTGCAAGCTGGTGGTGGCTCCATAATNTGTGGCGCAGACCCCAAAAGTCCATGAACCCAAGTTGTCAATAAGGAACTGTGCAAGCTGGTGGTGGCTCCATAATAATTTGAGCGGCTTTTACATGGAATTGACTGGGTTCTCTGGTCCAACTGAACCGATCATTAACTGGAAAGGGTTATGTTCAGCTACTTGGAGACCACTTGCAGCCATTCATGGACTTCATGTACCCAAACAACGATGGAATTTTTATGGATGACAATGCGCCATGTCACCGCNAGACCACTTGCAGCCATTCATGGACTTCATGTACCCAAACAACGATGGAATTTTTATGGATGACAATGCGCCATGTCACCGCGCAACAACTGTTCGCGATTGGTTTGAAGAACATTATGGACAATTCCAGCGAATGATTTGGCCACCAAGATCGCCCGACATGAATACCATCGAACATTTATTGGACATAATCGAGATGTCAGTCCGTGCACAAACTCCTGCACCGGCAACACTTTCGCAATTATGGACGTCTATAGAGGCAGAATGGCTCAGTATTTCTGCCGGGGACTTCCAACGTCTTGTTGAGTCCATGCCACGTCGAGTTGCTGCACTTTGCCGGGCAAAAGGAGGTCCGGCACGATATTAGGAGGAATCCCATGACTTTTGTCTCCTCAGTGTATTATACAAGGTATAAAGTTTCTTTTCTGGCTGCTGTCTGTAAGCAGTTAATATAATAAAATAGTGTATAAGCTGTTAACGGTAAACTGAGCAAATTTTGAAAGCCCTGCTTAAGATCTACGTGTATGCTCGTAGTATATTATTCCACCCCAAGTTAAATTTACATAGCCATGGGCCACATAACTTTAATCATCCGAAAGTGATGTAAAACTCTGAAATCATTAAAAAAGTAAATATTTTACAAATCTGATTAGTTTTGCAGTTCGGTGCGTTAAAAAAAACAGAAAGCTAAATAAATAATATATGTTATTACAAATGCTTAGTTACCTTACGTTAAGATAAGGAACTACTTTCCCTTCATCGTTACCAACTTTACTGTGCACATGTCTCTCTGTGCGCCCGTTTAAATATATGCTAATAGGAGCTGTGGCGTTTTTCTAAGGTTTATTTCAAAAGTGCTCGTTTAATCGCGAACCACTAAGTATCACTTAAAACAGAAAACGCATTCTTGTCTTCTTCGGGTTTAAAAAAAAACAACGACATCCCCACGACGTAAGCCAGCATAAAGTCGACCCCGCCACTGAAAACGACTNTTCGGGTTTAAAAAAAAACAACGACATCCCCACGACGTAAGCCAGCATAAAGTCGACCCCGCCACTGAAAACGACTTTACTGTTTCATACTGAAATGACTACCGCAGCGCATATTTGCGGCAACTTAGCATAAATAATCCTAGATGTTGGGTAAATACATTAAAACTGCCAGGCCAACACATTGTACACTAGTTAACTCATCTTGTCTGATTAAATTTTAAACATTCGTTAAAAGAAAGACGGTCATCTTAAGTAATAATGTGCAACTATATACATAGTTATAGTATCTTAAAATGACTAGCTCCGTTATACGAAAAATTGTTTTTCGGAATTAAACACTGCAGCACGTGATATTGAACATCTTCATTGTAATGTTACGCATATAGCGTATGCAATATGAGCTATGGTAATAATACGTTAAGCTGTATGTAGATTTAGGTACTGCGCACGATATCAAACAAATCAGCAATGTTTGCTCATATACGTGTGCGCAGGTAAGGGAAACAGCGACATTTAGCTTGGTGCCCGTTCAAACAACAATCAGTAAACGGCTACTACTGTATTTGATTTTTTTTATCGGTCCTCGGTATTTACCTTCCCCGTTAACCCGAACGGTCGTGTGCAAATAACAAGGCCTCG
>NQII01002033.1:15612-65331 GCA_002778355.1 Clitarchus hookeri
CGCGCCTGATCTTGTGCCTAGTTCCGGTAAATTTTAAACAAACATCCCTCACCACACACGTGATACTGCTGTATGAACGACGTGACATTAAAATAAATCGTCCATGCAGGAAGGGCACTCATGTTTAATTTCTTTCCTGTATTATTATTGTGATAAATTATCTTGTAATACAAATCACACATCACATCATTTCTAGTAAGAATATTGTAGGGTTATTAGCTTTTCGATGCAATATATTATAATACATTTTTCATGGGTTAGGGAAAATTACTGATATTAAATCATGTTTCAGTAGAAGTATCCGCATTATGCTTGCTTCTGCAGTCGTTGGAGACATTCAAAATAAAACAAACTATAAAAATAAACTCGGAAAAAATGTAATAAGTTGAAAGTATTTGAAGAAGTGTAACTTTACATATAATGAACCAAACTTAAAAATAGAATTAAGAATAATGTATGTTTGAGAATTAATTCAAATTATAGTTAATCTCATTTATACACACACATCTTTCAAAGCAGACAGAAAGTTTTACAAAATTTTCGTGATTACATAATTTTAAAATGCTCTACATATTTTTGTCCACACGAAAAGACAGAATACGTAAACTTCGTTTTAAAGACTCTTAAAAAGTTATAATGATTCGTTATCTTTATAAGTATTGACTGTTTGCCAAATTGAATGGCTATCGATGGAAATTCTGTAATTAAAATAAGTTGTCACCTATTCGCAAAACAGCAAAAAAATCTTTTAATTTAGTTATTATTCATTTCCTAAGATATTGAAAAATACATGGAATGTAAAAATTTCTTATAAAATAATGAGAAAATATGATGCTGAATTTCCTATTCGTACTATATACACTGAACAGCCAAAAACCTGGGATAGCCATATAAAAGCATGATAATTCACCTCTGCAAAGTATAAATTTATAAACGTTAGACATCAATGCTGCGAGCTGAAGAAGTTTGTACGAAATGAACTCAGAACTTTCCCAATAACGGAACAAGCTTCCGACGTGGTGGATCTTTTCTTTCAATGGCGTGTTGAAGGGAATTCTAATTAAACTCGATGACTTTCCCATATTATAGAAGAATGGGATATGCTATGACTACCACGCTTTGATGAGTGTCCTTATAACAGTAATTTATCATCTCAAACGTGTGTGGTGTCATATATTCCCATCGGTAGAATCCAAACAGGTCGGGATGAAAACAGGTTATGAATCGGCAAGACACCATCCGAAAAGAAGTGCCCATACGTTCGTGCACGTTTTCTGGGTCTTGAAACGTACCAGCTGAACACAGCCGAAACCACTCTGAAGTCATTACCAGTCAGTAAATTCCCTTGTCGACTTGTGGGATTCAGAGATTCGTATCGTTTTCTCCACACGTGGANAAGTCATTACCAGTCAGTAAATTCCCTTGTCGACTTGTGGGATTCAGAGATTCGTATCGTTTTCTCCACACGTGGGCATTTTTCGTCTGCCATGATCAGTTGGCCCTCCAAAACACGCTGTAGTGAGGTTTTATTTGTTTTGTCTGTCGGTTTTGTTGTGCCAAAGGAAGAAGGCTGAATCACCTTTTAAGGAAACATCACACATAAACCAGTGTTTGCCTTGACCGCACTTCACGTTAAGTTGAGGCGTTCGCTCACGAGTCCTTGAAATGGGATCACCCTCTGCCAGAAAATTGATGACGTTTAGCCACGCGTATGGGTGATGTTGCACAGTCCTCACGCTAATTGCCGTCGGCGCCCCAGTATTAAATAAGGTTTTTTTTTTTTTGCTGCTGTGTTAATTGAAAAGGTGCGGTGATGGCCAAATAACGCCACATTCGCCCAAATATTTTCGACGGCAGCCCTACAATGGTATCATCGACGTTTACGGAATTCGCGAATGAGGTACCGACATGAAACGGTCGAACGTGAAAAACCAAATTCTGGCTGTACCACCGAAACGCCGTAACACATTTGACACGAGCTCCTGCTGTACCTCCGCGTTGGAAGTTCCACTAATTATGATCACCTGTCGTCCTCGCGCTGCAGGAGGCTGGCGCTGCATTCACGCAGCTCGCGAACGCAGCATTTGACGCTCGAAGGGAGCTACTGTGTGATTTGTAGGGGCTCGTCTTTCACCAGTTTCTCTTGTCGTCTAAGTCTCTCTTATAACTGTAAATACAAGCCGTATTTTCCTTGTATTTTAGAACGACTACTGAAAATTACCCTGTGTATCAGTTATATTCATTAACCTGACTTCTCACATGATGGTTAAAAAATTTACCAAAAAATGTAATTAGTGTTTCTATAAAAAAAATCCATGTTGTCCTACTGTCAGAAAATAATATAGTGCCTCCTTTTTCTGGCTCCCTAGAGCATGACGAGAGGTGCGTTTAGTTTAAATACTGTCAAAGTTTCAATCGATGTTTCTAAAGAGTCTATGAAACGTAAAGCAGAAGAAGTAGAACAAAATGGCCAGTGATATCAATGGTTTACTTTTACAGTACCATATGTACTGAAGAGGAGCCTATAAGTTGTATGTCTGTTTTCTGTGTAGTCTTAATTTACTCAACTCGTGACTGGAAAATGAAATACATTAGTTTCCGTATGGTTAAGTACGTCGATAAGGACATCTTATATAGTACCTGATATTTCCAAAAGTTGTGTTCAAGGCTGTACCAGAGTACAAAAAGAGATTACGATGGGGTGGAAATCGACCGACAAACTTTGTGAGCTGACTCCTCAAGATAAATCAAGTGGGAAATGTATAGTACACTTTACCAATTGAAATTTAAAAATTTTCTTATGCAAAATACCGGAATGAAAGTAAAATTAAACTAAAATTCTACAAACATCGTTTTATGTTATCGGGATCTACAATCTGAGAGAAAAAGTTTATTAATACAGCCTCTCGTACTGAAAACGGTGTTGGCCATTCTCTTTTTGCAAGCACATTTGTTTTCCTCAGGAAATATTAACTTATTATTATTGTGTATTGAGCAGTATAACATAATTAACTTAAATGGTCCTCTGGTTGTAACTGCCCAGGAGGCAGAGTTTTCATGTAAAACGCACACAAAGCTTCGGCTGCCGCGAAAAGGTGCCTAGCACGCAGGCAATACTATACATTTGTATAAATGGTATGCTGCTGTCTCCACTGCAAACACTATGGTGGACAACATTTTTAATGCTTACTGTAAACAGCGTGAGGCATACATTAATGAGCTCACTGTAATGAAGCTGCCTGTTTGTTTCTGGCGACTGTCAGTGTGTGATTCCCAGCAAGAAGTGTTGATTTTGCGCCTATGCGCCAGGAACTGTGTCGCTGCTGCCGAAAGTTTGTGTTTGTTTTACATGAAAACGGTGGGCCCTGGGCAGATGCAACAAGAGGGCCATTTTTGTTTATTAAGTCATACTGGTCAATAAACCAGCATCAAACGTTCAGAGTTCCTACTTTGGTTGAAGATATAGATATCATAAAACAATTTTCGGTGAATTGTACTTAAATCTTTCTTCTTTTCCGATATTTAACAAAAAAAAAAAAACTTTAAATTCTCGGTATTTGAGGTTTCGTGTCTCCCCTAATATTCAGTTTTGGTAGAAAGTGTCCAGCATATTTCCCATTTGATTTTGCATAATGAAATACTTCAGGAAGTGAGTATATTGAATTCTGCCACAGTCTGTACATATATATACATGAAACGGGTACTCAAGAGTTACTGTAACTTCAGAAAGATTTGCGCCTTAATGATGTACTTCAGTGAGGACGATTTCCTGCAGTTTTCTGTGTTGCAAAGTTAGCGATGCTACGCCATAAGTTCTAACACCCCTCACAATAGGTTTCTGTTTATCTTAGTGAAATGGAAAATATATTTAATTGAGACTTCCGATAATCTGAAAGAAACAAATTCACTACCGAATCAGGCCTCGCACAAAAAAATTAAGTGGATCATATTTATATTTATAAAACAGCATTCATTTTAAGAAACGCATAAAATTTATTTTTGACCGTAGTATTATACAGCCATGGCCATTAAAATTGCGACAACAAGAAGGACGCGTCTGAATGACACCCAAACTAAGAGAATGTGTAGATTAGAGTAGGACAACGACGTGGTTATTTGTTTAGCCGAGTGGCGCAGCACATGCGCCAATGACGACACTGATAAGCGGTATAAAAGTGGTGGTCAGGTAACCGCTGAGAGTTAGTGGCATAGTATTTCCCCGCCGTGCGTGTGCACAGACGGGAAGTTGAACGCAGACTAACTTCAACGAGAGTGATGTGAGACCTTTCAACGGGTGAGAGTACGGCCAGAGTGCAGGCCGATTCCTAGTCGGGTTCCGATTCCATCAATCGGCGTTTGTTATGTCTGCGTCAGACTCGCTGGTAGTGGCCGAAGTGGAGGCGGCTCACTCGCAATGGAAAACAGACGTAGTTATGGATGTGAGGAGTGAGGGAGCAGAATATGGGTAAATGCTACTGAAGATGTGCATTGAAATTTAAACCTGAAGATGCTTTGTTCATGATATTAACCAGTTAAGAGAGAAGTTCGGTCAATATCACCACCTTTCCCCCAGTTGAAAGAAAATAGCGTGCAGTTTTTCGGACATTTCAGAATGGAACCAGAAAAATTTTATTACATTCTAGAAATAATCGAACCCCTTTTGACGAAGAGATGATGTAATCTACACCAAACGATAATACTGCCAGAATAAAGACTAACAGTAACGGTAAGGTAAGAAATTTCTTTAATAATGCATTACACACGTGTACATTTTGTTAGAAAAGATCTTTTAGGCAAGACTATTATAACGAGGTAATGGACACCTCCTTTAACATTATTAGGTAAACGTACAAAACACAAGTGGTGGTGTTAGTTTTGGGATTGGTATTTGTTTAAATGACGGAACTCAATATAGTATACAAAAGTATTAAAACATTTTAGTTATATACCATGACAATATAAAATGTAAGATGATGGTAAATTTTCTATAATTATACGGATATGTAGGTATGTCTTGTTGTTTCACACCAAACCACAAGTACACTCCTAAAATTAAAACAGTAAAAATTGAGCCAAATCAGTAGAAACGGTGAAAATTTAGCGTTTGATAATCAGTGCCAGACTACTAATTATTATGGTGGCTGAATTTCACTGATTTATGTGTGTGTTTCCCACTGTATGTAACGAATTCCACTGCTATAAGTTACTTGTTCCCAGTTAATTTGCTTGATTCACCAGTTGGCAGTAGCTTATCAACTAGCTTTCAGTGAATGTTATGACTGATTGATATCACTGATTCTTACTTAAAGTGTACTTACTTAAGTCAAACATACACAACACTTAAGCGTTTTCCAGAATGTCCTTACATGTTGTTATAGCTGGATCCGGCCTGGACATTTTCGTACACCCAATAGGTATCCATGTTGTTTGAAGACGTGTTCGGATGTGTTTCTCAAGTAATACTTTCAGAAAAGTCTGAAGTATTATTTGTAGTGTACAGTATTATAACAGCTTTCGTTGGGCGGCGCGCCCAGCGACATTGCCACGGAAGTTGGAGGTATTCGGTATGTTGAAGAGGCCTCTTGAAAGGAAAACTCTGCGACAACGTCTTGTATTCTATTTCTGAAACTTAGTTTATCTTAAACGTAAGGCAGAAGGCTTCTAAAAAATAATAAATCGTTACTATCAGGTTCCCGTTTTGTGAACGCTTGTTCCACGTACTTGGCTTCCTTCATCTATCTAGAGTATAATTTCATTAAATTTTGCGTTGACTTATTGCTGTTTTCTCTTTTTCTCAAACTCCACCGTACCTGTCGTTTACTACCCTGAGAAGTGATTCGTTTGTTGTCATCCACACCGGACAAATCAGATTCATGGGTCTCATCTACAGCCTCACTTTCTTGTAAGTGGTTGTCATTTGAATCATTCGTATTTCCTTCGCCGTCAGCTTCGCGTGCATCCACTGGTATAGTGTCCGATGGATGTGAATTACTTTTCAAACTACTCGGTGAAATTCTGGACTTGATAACAACCTTAAAATCCACAAAGACTTGAAATATGACCACGACGGTTCCGGACACTCCCAATCTGGATCACCAGAACGCCTAGGCTGAAACTTACCATATTCCACACCAAATTAGCCCCTTGAGTATTTTAATTTCTTCCACAATTCAGCACACGAAATAAAAACAAAACATAATTGTGTGTAATAAACATGTTAACTCATAATAATTATGCACAATCAAGAATGTGAAAGTGTTGATATCACCTACCTTCAACACTCATTTCTTCGCAATATCGTGCCAACACTGGTCAACTATATTGCGGTTAGCATGCTGCTTTAGTATTTTGTCCCATATTTCAAGTATTTACAACACATTTGCTATTAATGTTTTCCTTTCCATTACTATCGTTTAAATAGTTGACGTAACACAACTACCAGCACATGAATATTTAGTAAACACTAGACTACACAAACGGAATACAACTTCACAAACGTGACCACGTGGTTAAACCGTAACATGCTGACTGAGCTCCGAGTCGGCTAGTAGGAGTGAATAATTCATTCCTGCTGGCCAGCAGACGCCGAGGCCCGCGCGAGCACGCAGCAACCTGCCGGCACTATGGCCTCCTTCATATGAATACGCAGGTCAATTCTCGCGCAGATTATCGCAATCGGAATCTGACTCGGAATCAGCCGGCACTCTGGCCGTAAATAAAAGACGTCACAGTTCTGTTTCATACGACCGAAAAAAAATTATACCGAACGTGTTCCTAACAATTTCTCTCGGTCTTTAAATTTTTTTTTTACCAAACTCTCCACGCAGGCCTTTTAACGGTTGTGCTTCGAATTTGGGTGTTGGCGAATGTTCGGCACTCATAATTCCAAACTATAAAAAATCATCGGTACAGGCTTTCCGAAGGTCTGTACTTAAGTCTCCAATCCGCGCCTTTTCCTGCCTTTCTTCACGACTTCACTGAACCCGCTAGCCACTCAGGTGCTAGGATTTCCGAAGTGCCACCGCCAGTTCAACCAGAGAGGCGAACCTTCCAAATCCCGCCTGCACATTCAGCAACGCTTCCTTCATGCACATATTAATCTCTTCACGGAAAGATGATTATAAATAATTAACTAATATTACATACAAACAATAACATTATAAAAACCACTATTTGTTATATATTAAGGCCTTCGCCACTTAGCGCGTTACAAGCATAAAACAAGCTCGCAGTACGATGTTGGTACGGGCAAAGGGAAGTGATCAGAGCTATTTGGTGTCAGGAAACGTAACAAGGACCCAGAACGTTCTTTCTATACTACAGTTTATATTTCAGTGCTGCAGCTAGCAGTCTACCGGTCCAGCATACCACTCAGATCTGTGTAGGCTTACANAAAAAATCATCGGTACAGGCTTTCCGAAGGTCTGTACTTAAGTCTCCAATCCGCGCCTTTTCCTGCCTTTCTTCACGACTTCACTGAACCCGCTAGCCACTCAGGTGCTAGGATTTCCGAAGTGCCACCGCCAGTTCAACCAGAGAGGCGAACCTTCCAAATCCCGCCTGCACATTCAGCAACGCTTCCTTCATGCACATATTAATCTCTTCACGGAAAGATGATTATAAATAATTAACTAATATTACATACAAACAATAACATTATAAAAACCACTATTTGTTATATATTAAGGCCTTCGCCACTTAGCGCGTTACAAGCATAAAACAAGCTCGCAGTACGATGGTGGTACGGGCAAAGGGAAGTGATCAGAGCTATTTGGTGTCAGGAAACGTAACAAGGACCCAGAACGTTCTTTCTATACTACAGTTTATATTTCAGTGCTGCAGCTAGCAGTCTACCGGTCCAGCATACCACTCAGATCTGTGTAGGCTTATATCATCAGTAATTCTTTCTTCATTTGTAACAATTCTACGAGTCCCACTGCTGGAAAGAAATTTAACGCTTTTAAAATTTAATATAATGGTTCTCACCTTAAGCTTCTTTTACACGACACAAATTGGATCTCGTGCGAAAATATTTAAGAAAAAATTAGTGAGAAACGATTCCGGAGATCAAACTTGCAGCAAAATACCGCCTCGCATGAGGAAAGTTGATTGCCTCGGAATATCGTAGCTAGCCATAATTTTAATATTCAAATCCCATGAACGCACGCTGTTTTTAGTATTGCGATATAAATATAACTGCATGTTTCTTGCACTCGTCCAAAAACCTCTCAGCACTATATGAACTCCGCTCCATTTCCAAAACCAAATTTTCAGGAGTTCTTCCCAACGAAATAGTTCCGTCTGATTTCTTTACGCAAAGCTGTTTTCTCTGCTCTTCTCCTACCTCTCTCGCAGAGAACGACCACTAGAATTACTTGTTTCCGGCTTAACTCTTCTGAAAATAGGACATATTTTCTCTCCTTTCGTACAAGATCAGCTTTGAACGATATGTACTCGCATGAAATTTAATACAAATGTGGCATTTTGCAAAAGATTTACATGTATATTGCGTTCTGTAAAATCTGCTCTGTATAATGTTACAAAACGCCAGAGGGGCGTATTCCATTTGTGAAAGATAAAGGTATTTAAACAAATAAATAAATTAGATTTTTAGTTTATTCACACAGCTATTATTTACAACATAAAATTTTCTCTCTCCACTATCACTCTAGTTATTCTCAGTGAAGGCAATATTTTTAATGTGCATTTCAATTCTAATTAGTGTTCTTTTCAATGTTTCTATATTGGTTATAGTCACTTAATTCACACTCGTTATCTACACATGTTCAGTCTGTCTGTCGCCATCATTTGAAATGTCATACACTCAGGCATCCAGCCGACCTCCCGTGGCGCAGTCGGATAGTGCGCCGCCGGTCTACAGTGCGGGGAGTTCTGGGTTCGAATTCCAGATAAGGCGTGGGTGTTAGCTTAAGTTAGGTATTAAGTGAGTTTGTAAGCTGTCGCCTTATAAGCCTTCAGGCATAACACCGAGGGACGTTAATGAGCCCTTTCCAATACCAAAACTGACTCATCCAGTTCAACAGCCCTACCTGCCACACACACACACACACACACACACACTCTCTCTCTCTCTCTCTCTCTTTCTTTCTCTCTCTCTCTCTCTCTCTCTTTCTCTCTATCTCCCTCTCTATCACTATATCTCTCACTCCCTCTCCCTCTCTCTCTCTCTCCCTCTCCCTCTCCCTCTCCCTCTCACCTCACCCATCCGTCTCTATTCGTCGCTTTGACGGTTCGTTACTTCGCTGCCTTCGAACACCTGTCGCTCAATGTCGCGCAATCCTCCAATACTCAAACTCTCAAAACTGTCGGCTTGGTGGCCCGTCGTGGCTCAAATAGTTTCGGGGGCCGGATCTGTGAGGTTTCTCGCACCCCGAGTCTCACTGAGGGAGGCAATTGCAATGGACCAAAATATTTTTTTCAGATAACCACAGTAATAATTCAATCCGCTGAAGGTCAGTAACGTGCGTGTTGGGTTAGGTTTATCGCGGCGGCACGCGGCTGCTTGCCTTTGGAAACCCGCCCGCCACGGACTTCTCGCGGTATTACTCTTTCCTTCTCCTTCGTTGGCTCGCGCGGTACGGATCAAGAGAAGCGATGCAAGTAGCGAGAACATGATAGTTTTGGCTCTCGCGGTAGTGAATCAAACGCCACTTTGTGTAGAAGCTGTGTACGGAAAAGTGACCGCTTATTAAGGCACTATTTAGGATATTATTTTCTCTCCCCATTTGTACCCTTCTGCCATGTATAAAGTTAACATGACCATTGACCACATCACTTCATTCATGCGTTAGTCAAGTGCAACTGTGAAATCGTTATGAATGTATATATTTTACCAATATACGAATACTTTTTTTTTCTGCGCATGAGACATGCAGAAAAAAATAAAATTATTTCACTTTCCATGACTCTTATAATACGACGTCAATAAATGGAACTACTTTTCTGACCTAGTTGGCAACTTTACGGACATCATGCCTGTCAGTGTGCCCTTTGAAATAGACGCAGCAACGGACGGTGATATTATATTTCAAACTTTGATTCCAAAATCGCTCACTTTACCGTGAACGGCTTTTAGGGCTATCAGTTGCGGAATATATCGCGTTGCTCAGAACGGACCGCAAGTGCCGACTCGCCCTTAGAGGTTCGTGCGCAAGGACAAACCGAGCGGGAGCAACTGTTTTTTTTTTTTTTNCCCCCCCCCAACCCTAAACATTGAATCCACTACCCCGTTCAGCGTGCCGTAATTCCCCCTCTCGACCGATCCGGACAGGTCGCCATGTTATGCAAACAGCGGGTGCGGAATGGCAAACAAGAGAGTCACAAATCAAGTTACCACTCCTCCTTCCTCCCAACACCCCACTCCCCTCCTCCTGCTCCTAGGAAGCCTAGCGTGCAGGGTATGATGTATTCCCGCGACGCCACTTCCTCCTGGAATTCTTTCTCGCGCGCACCTGTGATAAAGATCTGATTATCGGCGCAGGTTATCTATACTCCCAATAACTGCTGCTCTACGCTAGCGTAGGAGCGATGGCATTTGTTTCAGCGATCTTTCGTAGACACCACTCTCCGAGCGTACGGCACATTTTCGAAATAACTCCGGAAATACGGGTTTGTTGTTAAATATCACAGTAACTCACAAAAAACCTTGTTACTCGAGATACACTAATGTCAATAATTAGGTTTTGCACACTCAGGTAGAATGAAAAAAAAAATCATCGTAACATATACTTTAGCTTAGACGCAGAGATGACAAGTGTTCATTGGCAAATATATAAGCATACATATCCACATTTTTGAGGTGAAAACTGTATTGTCATAAATGTTAGGTAATCGTAATGTTGTACAGGGACTTTCTTATTAAATGCATACTCTTTGCGGGGGGTGGGGTGTATTTGAAACAGATGTTTCATAACTACTTTATAACTAAAATAAAGACTCATTCTTTTTTAGCATTGAGTATAATTCAGTTACAATTAAGTTTACAATTTTTTTATATCTTATAACACTTCGGCGAAGCTAGTTGAATACGAGTTTAATTTATATAGCTGTGAAACCACCTCTAATGTTTATTATTGGCTCGATCTTTCACGCCTTGCATGATGCCGAAATGTGACTATGAAGGCGGACTACGGCGGACAGAACGTTGACGTCCTTCTGGAACATCTTCCCTGGTCGGCGGTCGAGGCCAGAACAGACGTCCTTCTAGCCGTCACGCTAGCCTGTATCCGCGTGCCCTCACGCCACCGCGCCCTCGCTCTTCCTCCGGCAGGGGCAAGTTGTTGCTAACACCGAGTTAGGGCATTCGCGCGTCCTCATTGCTGAAATCCGCTGCCCGATGGCCCGGTTACATTTACATGCGAGATGGCGCCTTCAGACAGGCTTGAGAATTAAGGCTTGCCCACGCCATCATAACAATATGTTAACATTTGCAGTGGAAGTAGGGGCCTATTATGCAGCGTAGATGACCAGCAGCCCAGTTCTTCGTTTTCTATTGTTAGACGCTTCCTCTGCCGCCAACCCAAGCAGACGTTTGTGGCTCCATTGTTGGGAATTGTTACGATAGTGTGAGAAGATTGGATAGGAGTTGGATTGGGAAGGGCTTATTTACGTCCCCCGGTGTTATGCCTGATGGCTTATCAGGTGACGGCTCACAAACTCACTTAAACTAACACCCATGCCTTAACGGGATTCAAACCCAAAACCTCCCGCACCCCAAACCAGTGGCGCGCTAACCAACTGCGCCACGGGGGGCCGGTGGTACGAGCAGACTTTAAGTTAAGCGGCCTGTCTGAACTCTCCATCTCAAATAAAGTATAATAATGCTAACGTCCATCAAATTTCACAAGATGTTATTGCTCAAGCCTGCTGGTTGAGACAGCAAAAATCCTCTCTACCGAACTAGGAATCAAGGCACGATTGCGCGGGGCCCCGTTTAGCTCAAAGGAACGCCTTAAGTAGGATATTTTCTCTACATGGTGCGGACTTAGCAAGATGGACCAAGGGGTTGCCAAGATGTCTGAAGTGCTGATCGCCCTAAATGCACGTCCGGCGTGAGTATATTTGCTGATATCGTAATGCCTCAGAAGTTTTCTCTACTGTTGTAACGCTTACTGTAAATAATCTGGTAATAAAGGAGGACCAAAAGCGAGGGAATAAACAGGAAAGCCACGAGAAAAATATCAAACCATGGCAACGTCCGCTACACTCCCCACAGAATAATTTTCATCCAGAAAATATTTTACCATATAAAGCCAGGAACTTAACTGTGGGCCCCAGATGTGAGAAATAACCTTAAGATATTTAGAGATATTATCAAAAAATATATAAATTCTTAGATTTTGCGTGGATAAGGTTACTGAATATTATTATTGTTGCGCTATCACGTCTTAGTATCCCACGCAAGCGAGTGGGAGTGAAAGACAGCAGTTACATGATAGCGGTGGCGCAAGTCAATGAATTTTTTTGAATTACAGGCTCGCGCAAAACAAAGAGCTGCGTATCTATTACCAAAAAGCGAGCCGAAACAATAATCCTTTTGCGGAGCGCGCTGCTGGCCTCAGTTGTACTGAGTTTCTGTACTTATCTGAAGAATGTTCTAGTGGTGACTCGGGGCGCATCAAACGTTCCAGGTCAAGGCCAGCAGAGTATCAATTGTGTGAAGGGCCTCCAAGCCGGGAGTTGCAGTTGTTGAATGGATGAGTGCCTCAGTTCCGAGAGATAGACGACGAGCAGCGAGATAAGTGACCATCGGAAGGGAAATCTGCGACTGCGAATATCAAGCAGTGAAAAGTGCGGCTGGCAGGCTGGACTATTAGACTAAATGCGTGAGTGAAAGACGTTACAAATTATGCCAACAGATAAACTGAACATGTGTTAATGATGAGTATGAATTAACTGACAATAACTAAACAGAGACATAAATAACGACTTTGAAATAGACATTAAGTATTCTTCTCGCTAAGAAACAAAACTAGTAATAGTGGTGACAGATAATTTAATGCTGTAAATAATAACTGGTTGAATAAATTAAAAATAAAATTAAGTTATTTTATTTATATTAGGACCTCCATCTCTCACGAACTCGGATACAACCCTAAGGTGCCCATGCAACAATATTTTAATAATAAATGTAAACACTGATAAGCGAAACAATTTTCCTGCAATACATTTCTCGCCTTTTTTTTGTAAGAGCATATACTATAGAAGTAAGAAATTTTGCAAGCCAAAGATACGAAATAAATTTGAAAGTTTGTGTATGTGTTTGTTGGCTTTAATATAATGCATGTTCCAGTAATAACGCAACAGCTTTGTTTTCTGAACATGTTATCGCTTCACTTGTAAAACCATATGCAGTGAGGACGTCATATCCTGGACCACCCCCGGCAGACCACATCATGCCCTCTGTAGGGCGCGAGAGGCGGAACAGTTTAGGCGCGCAAAGTGATTCGTGACAGCGCCTAAACAAAGCAGCGAAGTACGAAATTACTGGTTTGCACTGGTTCACAAACCTGCAGCGGCTCGCTTCACAGAGGTGAAGTACACTCACCAAAACACAGTGCCTTTTACATTCGCAAACTAGAATACTCAATTAATTATAATCTGTAGTCAAAAGCACGTAATAGACTGGGGGAAAAGGGATTGTGTGTCGAACACGCGCCGAAAGTAATTACGAAAGCGACAGCGCATTAAAATACTTTACACAAAACTAACAACGTTACCCATGGTTAAATGTGTACAACAGCTAACGTAAGAGGCAAACATAAAAACGCTTAATCGCGAGTGAAAGGGGAAAATCACGGCTTTCAAGAAAATAAAACCGTAAATTTACTTAAGTTTTAATGAGAATTATACATATTTATTACACTGACAATTTGAATGCACTACGTCCATCGCCACACAAAATCCAAAAAAATTTACAAAAAAGCACACCATAACAGAACAGGGCGGCAAAGAACTATCAATCAAAGAAGGTCCTATAGCGGTTAGTCAAACTTCGCATGCAAACAATTAACCAAAGAAACTGCAATAAAAATGAAAAGAAATAACTACAACAGAAAACACAAATAAATCGAAAACTCTTGCTTTCTTGTGATACTGCGTTCCATGAAATTTCTGACGAATGCATATTTCCCATTCTTGGCAGGGGTCACGTCCAGATATTTAAACATAGAAAGCAGTTTTGACATTACCTTTGGCGGGGTGGGTTTTCATCGAAGTGCTCCTGTTCCTCTTATATTTGCCGACCGTCAACACTTTCTACTAGAATCTCGTTCCCTATGTCATTCATGCCCGTCGTCACGAGGATGTTACGTGTGCACTACGGCGAACCAACTCAAAAGATTGCTATTTATTTTCATTTGCTTTATCGGGCTAATATAAATAATTATTTCTGGAGTACACAATGACATTTCCTTCGAGTAGCTTAACATTTAGTCCTGAGTTTGTGATGCATATTTCATAATCGTGTAAAAATAAGTTTAAAAAAATATAGTAGCGAAAATATTTCTTGGGAAGTATTTGCATGCAGGATTAATTTCAGTCCTTTCCCACCCATATTTTGAATTACTAATAACAGATGTTTAAAGTTTGCATTTTCTGCGTCTCTCCTCATAAAGCCACCCCCCCCCCCTTATCTTGGAAATGCAGTACGTGCCCAGAAGCGTAATTGGTTTAAGAGTTTGTTCTTATAATTACAGATAACTATAACGAACGCTCTTATATAGAGAAAAGCATGTAGATCAGTGTCGTAACGCCAACCTCTGGGAAGAAACTGTCTCGAGCTATAACTGTATGTGCGAAGAGTTTGTGTTCGATTCTCAGGTAAGCATAGACGCTGAATTCTTCTTTTTCTCTCTCAGCTTTCCGACTTGAAGTGAAGGGTGCCAACAAAAGAAAATGTTAAGTTTCCTCAAAAAAAAACTGCGCCGAAGGCTTATACGAACATTTCCCACCATTCTACTTGCGTCGCGCTATGGAGGAGGGGGGAGGGGGTATTCACCCGACCTCCTGCCGCCACATTGCAATGGAGAATTGCGAACCTGCGTGTGTGGGGTCGCTGGGCGCCCTTCCAGGAATTGCCCATGAATTTTTTAAAACCCTGGTGGCCAAAACACTCCCCCTTCCCCGACCGATTGTCGACTTCCCCCCTTCCCCCAGAGAGTGACCCCCAGATATTCCAGAGGCCGCAGAATTCCGAGCTAGAGTTCGCTCTTTCTGGGTCGATACATTCGTTCTCCTGCAAAATTAGTGCCGGGAAGTCAAACCTGCTGGCAACATTCCCAGCGAGTGTCCAGAAAGAATAAATACAAGTGCGTGTGTGCAAATTATATACGTATATACACTAGGGTGCCAGAGGAAAAAAATAGTTTGTCGCTAAATGGCCAAAATGAGATAAGTTAACAAGCTTGCTCCCAAAAAGGANGGTGCCAGAGGAAAAAAATAGTTTGTCGCTAAATGGCCAAAATGAGATAAGTTAACAAGCTTGCTCCCAAAAAGGACCCGCAACATGTGCTATCAGTAGAATAAGTCGACAGTGAACCGTGTGTGCGGCGCTACAAGTGATCCCAATAGTATAAGTTTACATCTTCGTATATATTTCAGGAAAAGGAATACAAGTCAAATTATACTATCTGTGCCAAACTGAAAAAAAAAAATCAGGGCAGGTGGACTTAAGATATTTAACTCAAAGCAACAATATAATTAATGTTGGTATGTTTGCTNAAAAAAAAAATCAGGGCAGGTGGACTTAAGATATTTAACTCAAAGCAACAATATAATTAATGTTGGTATGTTTGCTGTGTTGCCCACAAGTAATGAAAAAGTATATATCTTAAATGTTAGCAAACGTTACAAATTCTGTAATATCTTATTTTGTTTTTGCACTGAGACAATCACATTTTTGGGTAAAAATATGACATAGTTATTATCGATTCCTTAATACTTGTAAACTAATAATTGCGCAATATTTAATTGCAAACATATATTTAATTATACGTTTTGTAACACCGAGAAATAATGCTATAGGTGTTTATAAAGGGCGCACTTGAATTGAACTAAATTTGCACCTGTATTTACCACAAAATTTTGCATCAAATATAATAATAATTAAAATAAAACTGTGACATAATAAATATTTTAATACCCATGATGGCGTCAGAAGTTCCTCTTGATAAACTCTCATTTTCATACTTCCGCAGAATGGAATCTCTGCGTATTATTCCACTGTCTATGCATTATTTAAATCTCGATGGATACTAGGAGTCTAACACATGTTACCAATAAACACGATGTATAGTATGAGCATACTTTGTCTATGAATGTCTTCCTGCTTGTAAGTTATTCTGTATAATAGTTGTAATGTTTCAGTTAGTTGCAGTGAGATAGAAAAATATTAACGGTATAGTAAATAGTATTAGAGATATGTAGGTTCTGCGCCACCTGGCGTCCTGGCGGGGAGCCGGGTAACATGGCGGCCATCTTGAATGATATTATGCTGAAACCTTCTGGCCCATCATTCCTCGTCAGCAGCGCCCATCTTCTTTTCCTCTCTGAATTTCCCTTTTCCCCTCTGGATTTCCCTTTTTTACCCTCGGAATTTCCCTTTTCCTTATTTCCAACCTCTGTTCTATCATTCCACCTTGTATGCTCATTCTCTGGCGGTCCGATATTTTTACTTCATGCTTTGGTATTCCGATTTTTTATTTCGTGCTCTCTCATTCCTTCATGTCTCTCTTTTTGCCATGCCTTTTCTCTCTCTCTCTCTCTCTCTCNTTTTATTTCGTGCTCTCTCATTCCTTCATGTCTCTCTTTTTGCCATGCCTTTTCTCTCTCTCTCTCTCTCTCTCTCTCTCTCTCTCTTGCATTCTATCCCTTGGTTTTCTCATCCCTTATGGGCTACTTTTCTCTCTCTTNTCTCTCTCTCTCTCTCTCTCTTGCATTCTATCCCTTGGTTTTCTCATCCCTTATGGGCTACTTTTCTCTCTCTTGCATTCTTGTCTCCCACCCCTTTTCTCTCCATCTTGCTTCTTACATCCTCCATATTTGATTCCCGCACCTGCCACCAGGTAGGCGGCCATATTTAATTCTCGCATGCCACTAGAGTGTGCTAAGTTATACCATTTGCAGCTACGAGCACTGTTGTCAATGCGGCCATTTTGTGTTGGTAATTACGTCGCCTGCAGAGGTGCGCAGCAAATGGTGTTTAGTTCTATCGGCGGTCACTAGGATCACTGGAATTTTTTGCAGCTGTTGTTTCGGAACTCAAAAAATGCCGGAGGTATGCAGGATTGTTTGGCACACCTTTGGTCGGCAGTCAAGCGCCGTGACCAGAAGACTATAATGGCATCTAGGCAAGGACGTCGTTTAATGTCGAATGCGTATATAGATATTACCGTATTTGCATTCGGGAATAAATTAGCACAGGCTCCATTCTAAGTAAAGCGACACCTTTAATACACCACGCACATTGCAACAACCATTTCGGAATTCTGCAAACATATCTAAAAACGCCATTTTCACACTGGCGTATATAAACAAAAATGCTGATCAGAAACATGCAAAACTAATCTAGGTACATGCACTAAAATTTGCTAGTAAACACTTTCCACCAATTAAATTATAGGGTCGCCCTTTGTGTCCCGTGGTTTTAGCAGGACGGAGGTAACAATGCGTGAGGGGAGGGGGGCAGTGTTGCCCTTATCGCTATCTTGTTTCTGTGCCTACAATCCCAAAAATAGCTCAAGGTAGGGGTGCCTAAGTTAACTGTTGTGCTGTGTATAATTACACAATAAACGCCTCTCTGTATATTTTGCCTATTACAGTTAGTGGTAGAACAGCGAAGTGTCTGTTCTCTAGATTAAAATAACTTTCTATACTTGAACTGCAAGGAATAAACTGTTGCAAATGTCAGGCTACGTATCACATAAAATCAATAATCCTTGAGCATTGTTGGTCAGATTGCCGCCCACCTGGAGCTTTATACCGCGTTTGAGGCGGAGAGGCATGGGAGCGATAAGCGCGGCACTGCCTCGCGCTTAAGAGCCTTGCTCTAAGACCAAGGTTCTTAACATGTGTAATCCATTATAAGGTTACTTCACACTTTTCTGAAGCCCTTCTAATGTTCTATTTCCAGGATATTCCTCCGCCTCGCGCAAACTAAGTTTGGAAAATTACACCAAAGGACAACGCACCACGTTCGTGCGCACTCAGTTGTAATAATATTTTGCATAAGAACTATTTCTTACTAGGCATTACCAACACACGTGTTTTCGCACTATTGTTCTGCACATTATTTATAAATGCAGCATTAAAATTTGTACATAAAATATTTTTTTTAATTTAACAAAAAAAGAATGTTGCCTTTATTAACACAAGTATGACACATGACGTATTTAGGGAACTACTAAACACGTCATTCATGGGGTGTTTTTTCACAGGTTTGATTTTAAAAATGTGAAGAAACAACAAATAGACAATATGCAGTGTTCTCGTCGCGCTGCGTGTACCTATAGGACTTCAGCGGTGACCCTATTATGTTATTGGTAAAAAGTTTGTGGAAAGATTCAATGCAGGATCTTGAGTAGGTTTATGTGTTTCTGACGCGTATATTTTGAGATACAATACTTTGAAGAAGCCGTTTTTAAACATTTTGGAGTAGGCCTACTCGAAAATAGCGTTTCTAATGTGCGTGACGTCTTGAAAGCACTCAACCGCCTTCGTCTGATGTGTGTGTCCCTTTCGTAGATCACCACATTGGACGCACGTTTAATAGTTTCGCAGAAAAACGTGAGTTTCTAACACTCTGTAACGCAGTTCCAGCGCCATGTAAGCGGGAGCATTACATATTACTGGAGTCACCAGCCCCGAAACTCTCATCTCTTAAGGCGCCCGCTTCCTGCAGCTATTTTCCGCATTTGGAGCTCAGAAGCGCGGCAGCGATGAGGGCAACACTGGCATAAGCATCAAGTACACTTTCGCCACTACGTGCAAGTCCCCGAACTGGCGTGCAGGTTTTCCGTCTTACACGATTTACTGTGGTAAGCGGTGACCCTATGATTTTATTGGTTGAATGTTTGTGGCACAGTTCAATGCAGGACTGTGTTCTAGTTTCGTACGTATTCACAACGAATGTTTTAACACAGAACAGTTTGAAAGTGCAGTTTCTGACCATATTGAACGGTTTAAAAATATTGAGAGCGTGTTAAAAGTTGTATTCCGCCCTAGTCTGAAGTGTTATTTATTTTTATACAAACAGAGACTAAGTGTACTCTGTTTTAAAACGTGTATTTCGAACGCACTGCAGTCCAGATTGCATACCAGGTAGAAGGGCGCCGAGCAGTAAGTGAATGTGTAGTCAAAAAATTGAGCATTCTGGACCATGGTCATACGACCTTGGCTTCGTGTTCGCCGAAGTTGAAGACGGGGGCATACCCCCAACTGTGGGGGCATACCCACGTTTTCAGTTGCCAAGGTCTCGAGATTTTTCCAGCGATTTTAAAATTTTGTAAAAAAAAAAATGCGATTATTATTTTTTTTTAAGCGGTAAATTTTGTTCAAGGTGGTGGTCAAAGGCAAAGGTCAAGGTCTCCTGTTGTCCTGGTTCCTGCTATTGTGAGTGGGGTAATGGATTTTCACAGAGTGTTTGCATATTTTTTTCTTCATCCTTAAAAATAAGTTCGTGTATATAATATTTAAAACGAAGTAACTTTACCTTGCCTTGTATAACNCGGGGGCATACCCCCAACTGTGGGGGCATACCCACGTTTTCAGTTGCCAAGGTCTCGAGATTTTTCCAGCGATTTAAAAATTTTGTAAAAAAAAAAAAATGCGATTATTATTTTTTTTTAAGCGGTAAATTTTGTTCAAGGTGGTGGTCAAAGGCAAAGGTCAAGGTCTCCTGTTGTCCTGGTTCCTGCTATTGTGAGTGGGGTAATGGATTTTCACAGAGTGTTTGCATATTTTTTCTTCATCCTTAAAAATAAGTTCGTGTATATAATATTTAAAACGAAGTAACTTTACCTTGCCTTGTATAACNTTTTTTCTTCATCCTTAAAAATAAGTTCGTGTATATAATATTTAAAACGAAGTAACTTTACCTTGCCTTGTATAACCGGATTCCTCTCGTAAAGGGAAGTGCATATGTGTGACTCGGTCGGTCTGCCACCCTGGAGCCTGACTCGACTCACGACTAGTGTATGCAACATCCCTTCGGCTCGATGAGACCTGCACAGTGCCTACACCGTCGGTAGATCACTTGGCTACCTTACATATTCTCGATATGTTAGTTGATCACACAATGTCGGACAGGGTGGACGCGTTCCGTCACAGTTTCTACCAACAATACTAACGACCTACACCCACCATACCTACCAAAACATTTTAATCATGCTATCAAAGCAATATAACACAATCTTTACATATCTTATAATGCATATTCAAAATTATTTCCTCTAATAAATGGTATACCAAACTAATCATATTGTAGTAGTTCGGAAGGCAGTCCTTTCGTACATGCGCTCCTTACACGCATTCAGTTATCTCTAAAAAGTCTTGCCAAAACAGCAAAACTGTTTTAGCATCTGATAAGATAATCGAATAAGCTACGCATATATACATATGCTCAGAACTCTATTTCACACCATCAGAGGCCTGCATCAGCTTCAAAAAGATAAGAACTCATACACCTAGACTACTGTCAAAGTGAATTCTGCCAAGAACGAATAACATTTCAGCTTTTACCATGGTCGTGCAGCTAGCTGCCTGTATATACGTAGTCAAACCTACCACCGCTATCTAGGAGGGAAGTAGAGTTTTTTCAGTTCCGTTTGAAATATCTCACAATAATTAATATAGTTATATATAAATCTCGTAGAATCTTTCCACCGTTAATCACATAACACTTATTCGTCGAAGAAAAAAAAAGTCAACGAAGTTCTCATATTTTTTTCTAAATGANTTAAAGGACATTCTAATCTTTACATAAATCCATGCCAATGTCTATACTAATAATGTACGTAAATATATTAAAATTCTTATATCATCACAGCTTACAGGTATTTGTACGTATCAAGGCACTGCGTACGACCATCAGAAAAAATGTATATTTAATGCTAAAATGAGTAACATCTTCGATGTGCATGTGCCTCAGATTAGTTTTAGTCGTTTCAGCCGAACACCTTAATATAACCAGGGATAAAAATAAACGAATAACATGGAAGTTATTTGTATTCTTTAACTTTATTTTACATACATGTAAAATAAATATAGTGATAGTTACACGCTCAACTTATTCTTCATTCGACCAAAAGAATTATGATCTCGGTTTTTGTAGAAAAATTCCTGCTGTGAGCATTAAAGCTACTCTTATTTGCATACACCACACCACAGTATTAATATTGGTAAGTCATGTAAACGATGGTGAATGGACTGTTACTAGCTTCATGTCGTCTGACACTAGAGCTGCTAGAAAATGTTTTGCCGCAATACTTGCACTCGCTACCCGATGAACAACAAATATTGCCTTTGCACTTTTTGCTATGCCTATACAGGTTATCAATGCGGGAAAACACCGCATCGCGGTTATTGCAGTGGTAAGTCTTGTATACAACGCTGAACATGCAATATCTACTTTTATGTCGCCATGCATAACAGCTTTTACTAAAAGTATTTCCGCAGTAGTAACATTGTTTCCATGATATATGGAGCGAATCTCCAAGGTCCCTTGCAGTTGACGACGCAGTCAGTGTTACAAATGGTAAGTCTTCTACCATCGATTCCATCTTCATAATGTAACAGTGTACGCGATCGTGGTAGATGAATGTAGTTTTAACGATCTGCTTTCCACTACACTCGACGACGAAGTGACAATAATTTTTTATATTATGCTTGCTTGTATACTATTCACGCTACATGGCAGTTTGCATTGTTTGTATCGGGTTGCCTTAGTTGATGACTGCTGGCTATGTGCTGCAAACAACAGCATGGTTGGACTGTAAAATGTTGTCTTATCAGTCAATTGCTGTCTAGCCTGCGAAGTAGACCATTCGACCACTCATTTTCTTTACAGTCGTTCATCTTTCAGCATTCGAGGTGCCTTGTTTTACTTTATGCTGCGGCTGCTCTCTCTCTCCACTAGCGCCTGGAATGTGGTGTGTCTGTATTGGTAGCACTACCTTGAAAACACTCTAGGCATTGGAGACAGCCAAGAATATCTTCGTCCTGTTGCAGACAGGCAGGTAGGTGTTTGTAGACGGACTGTAATTCATGTATTGCATATGTGAGAAGGGATTCTTTAGGCAGGAATGGATGCTAGACATATTTGTAGTGTGATGAATGTGAATTAAGCTTTCCATATCTTACGATAGCTGATAAAATTTTCTGACGTCTATAACAGCATGTCGTCATTTTCACGATGTCCTCTCGATAGGAGAAAGAAGTTCTGTACGATATGTGGTGGTAGGAATTGCTTTTATTAACCTAAAATGTACGGTTGCCTATACACTGAATTCAGCTGCACACTTCAGAAAAACGCTGTCACTGACTAGTAACATGCCAATGTTCGCCAATCAGCGCCTGGTTACTTATTAACCAGCTGACAACCCAGCCAATAGGGAATCACTCGCAGCACGTGGCAGTCAATATGGCACATGGACCACTACAGACCTTTGCAAAGTCAATCGGCTAACGGTTTCGCTCACATCAAAGGAGCCACCACATTTCGTTTCTGTGTACTATTCTACTATGTGGCTATTGCTTGGTATCATTGACAAATGAATGTGTTTTGATTGTGTTGGAAGTAAAAATAATGCGTGGGCTGTGACCTCCTTACTGCTAGCCAGTTGTTTGACCTACGCTGGGGGAAATGAAGTGTTCTGCTGTTGCTGCTTGAGTAGTCTGCGAGTACTCTATGGCTATATTAATTAACTGTTGCTAGATTAGTATGACAGCATCTAGCATATGTCAAGGTGAAGTGGTACACACATTTTCCAATCAGCTGATTTTTTTTATCCGCCTCGGTACAGAGTATTAATTTCTAAGACTTTTTATGTTCATATACGAAATATGTCAATGACTTTCGATGAAGCGGGGCGGGAGGTAATGATCGTCAGCAGCCCTTTGCACTATAGTATGAATGAGGCTCAATCCGTGACTGAATAATCGTTTATTTAAACTAATGGTAAAGCGTAAAGCGTAAAGCGTAAACGAATAGTTCCGTCGTTTTACAGTGTTTTTTATTTTGATCAACTAACTGTGTATAATTTTAGCTGTAGTAAAGTTTTCGTGTTTTTTTTTTCCAGTGATGCGATCACATTTGTTTCAAATAAAATCACGAATGTTCCGTGCGCTTTTTCAATGTGTGAGTTTAGAAATGTAGTGAATTCAACAAGTACGTCTTTACTGTATAATATTAGTGCTTGCATGCTAAGCACCGTATGTAAATAAATAAATATTTTTCCGATTTTTTTTTAAGTAAGGGAACTAATTGTCAAAATATTTTATGCGGTATAGGTACGTTATAATCAATTTGGTAATATTCGGTACAAAGTTACCTAATTATAGCAAAATGTGAACACGATATAAGTACATGGTAAACACTCTATTATTAAATATAGTGTCTAACGTAATTTGTGATGACATATAGGATTCAGTTCTGAAAACATGTTAACTTTACATGTATGCTTCGAAAATGGCTGCCAATTATGATTACAAAAGGCTTAAAGTATAGCGAAATATAGAAGTCGGTTTTAGGTCGTGAGTATTGGCTATACCTAGTGTGGATTTCATGGTTCCATCTCAATAAGTGCCTAAATTACGGGCAACTATGCTTATAAAAGGGCGTAATGCATAATGGACCATATCACATTGGTTGGGCTTTGTATAGATCTGATATGGTATGCATTAAACATTTATCTATCTCCAACAGTTTGCTGAAAGACGAACAACTATGTCAAGTTGGTGAAGTTGACATGAGTAAACCATGCTTATAACATGACTTAAGGTAAGGCGACAAATGACCTGTATTCTCGAAACGAGCTGGTTACATATACTGGTCATAATTACATTTTATAAATTAATAGCACACATATGCTTTTCGAAAATTCAAAATGGTGCCGAACATGGTTGAATAATGAGTGTTCATGTTGCCACATTAGATTTAGTGAAGCTGCCTTATCTCACTGGATGGTATACAAGAAAGCCACTGGCTCTGGTCATGCCTGCGACAAACAAACATTCCTCCCTCCTGACGGTCTGTTGAGATTGTACAGAACTGGTCAGCAGTATGCAGGTTCCTGCATGTATCCATTGCTCGTAACAACAGATGACTGAAGTATTAACATCTTAAATTATGTGTTGCTATTCACCTTCTCTCGCACAGCCCTATTATCTGGCTTGTCCTAAACTGTAGGCACGTAACCGCATATTTCGATCCGATTTCATATTCGTACCCCCCTTCAATATACGCGTTCGTGCATACGCCACAGGATATACTTGCTTTTTCAAGTTTAAAAAAAAATTAATTTAATATATTACTGTTATTGATAAAATTATGCATTATCAGTTGTGGTGACATGTTCGTTTTTACCTTAACGATATCATACTATATATTTGCATTTCCAACTTTTTTATGACAACTTACAAAATAAATTTATATTACATACATAACTTTAATTTGTAAATATGTACATAAACATCGGTTGCGACCTTATGTATGAATAAGTCTTGAAGATTCAAGCCTGGAAATATAGTACTTCAAATGTATACTTTGAAGAAATACTTAATGCATATCTAAGTCTATAAAAATTGAATATAGTAATTGTATGAGTGGAACCCCAGGTGTTAGAGTGAGTGCTTAAAATTTCTTATGCCATATTTGAATTATTCTCAAAAAAAATGTCCGGTTGCATGTAAGTCTGGATATGTTATGTGAAACAAAAATACTAACTTAATCGATATGTGTGTGGAGTGATAAATATTTTAATATGAGCGTTCATGTGCTTAGCACTATAAATAAGAATATGTAGAAAAATTTTTAATATTTACAATTCTTATTGAAAATAAAATGAATTATTCTTGTACATTGTCTGGCTGAAATTTTTTTTCCATTCTATTTTGATTTTTATGTTGGTGTGCATAGTCAATTTTCTTCTTTAACTAATTTCTGGAAAACAATGCACGCTATGTCAAAAACGCTTTCAAAATGTTTTAATTTAATTTTCGACCCTTATGTCTAGGTACATCTTGAAAATTTATCTTAATTCTAAATGAGAAAAAAACCACCCACACTATCCTCAATCATGCATGGATCTATAAATAAATCTATTTATTACATTTTGGTTTCAATATCGGTGCGTGTGTGTGAGCGTGCGACCGAGATGCCGGGTGCCCGAATCCAAACAGTTTTGCATTAACAAAAACGTTCAGGACTACTATTTTTTCTTTTAAGCATTTACAATGCAATGCTTGGTGCCCTCAGACACATTTCTCAGTACGTTTGTAAAAACACCTATTTATTATAAGGTATGGAACTTAAGTAACATTGTTTACAATCGCTTTGAAATAGTTTCGGGCACTACACGAGCTGATTGCCGGCATATTCTGAGATCTTTACGTCATGGGTATTCCTATGAAATTCAGTATGGTGTCGGGGGTTAGACACATACAATAGTATGTTTCTAATATTACAGTTCAATTTGCCTTTAAAATACACGCCTGTATACATGCGACACATTATGATAACTCTCTAAGTTTTAAAACTTTAGTGTATAAAAATTTTTGTTTTAAATATATTGGTACACAACAACGTATTCGAACAAATTGACTATAAGACTTTGATCTAGGTCATGGGTGAAACCTAAAATATGAATTTTGTGACTATAACTTCGAGGGCTGGAAAATGGTGGCCATTTATGCTCATAAGACAGGCTTAAGGCATAATTAATTTTTCATCTCAGATGGGCTTGCACTGGTCTGATACGTTACAATTTCATGTTTCTAACTCCGGCAGTCGTTGAATGATGTTCAACTGTGCCTCTTAGTTCGTAGCTGTCTGATATAGGCATAGTGCACAAATAACATCTTCTGAGGTAAGGCAACCACTGTCCTATATTCGTGGCTCGGGCTCGTTACATAATTACTTTTAAAAAAACTAAGTTCAATTCACATTCCTACTAATGTCAATGTGGTATCGAATACATGCAAATAATACAATTTTATGGCGTCGATTATCACTCGTCACGAAAACACGAGTCCGAAAATATATAACACTTGGTATATTTACGTAAACAATTCTATGCTTAGAAAACGTGATTATGAGGAAATGACCCCCACCATATTTAATTTTATGACAAAATATTAAAATTATCTTAAGAAATACGAATCCGTTGACAAGCTGCTCTATATACTATTTTAAAAGTTAAATAAAAATGTGTTTATTTAAAAGTATGACTTTTATTTATAAAACTAGGTAACCCTGCCACGCGTTGCTGTGGCATAAAAGATTTTGGTTCTATTCAGTTCTGTGAAATTAATTGAAAGAAGTATATGCATTTTCAAAATGTTTATTATTGAAGTACTTCTTTGTGTACGATGTTTTTAGTTTTACCATCTTCCACGCGTATGAATAAGTTGTATGGTTTTCCTACTCTAGAACACGTCACATACAATTGGCAGTGCGAAAAACATTCTGTTTCTAAATCTATTCCGCACATTTGCAATAACTGCCCTTGACCTTTATTAATTGTCATTGCAAATGCCAATCTGACTGGAAACTGTGTTCTTTTAAAGTGAAAGGGAATTTCTGATGGAATAAATGGAATTCTGGGAAGAAGCACAACTTCTCCTTTGAAAGCACCTTTCAAGATGGTAGCTTCTATAGTATTGCCAGTCATTTTTTTGTTGCAAGGCGTGTGCAGTTGCAAAGTTTTGGTGGGTTGATTTTACGAAGTAAAATGACTGGCGCTTCTATTTTAAATTTTAATACATGTGGAGGCAATCCTGGAACATTAAGCGAATTTAGAAATTCTGGCGGATAATTTACCTCTTCATTTCCGTGTAGTGTTACATCCACAGATTTGTATGTGACATGTTCGCTTGTCGGTAAGCATAGACATATATATTAGTATCGATANTTTATTAATTGTCATTGCAAATGCCAATCTGACTGGAAACTGTGTTCTTTTAAAGTGAAAGGGAATTTCTGATGGGATAAATGGAATTCTGGGAAGAAGCACAACTTCTCCTTTGAAAGCACCTTTCAAGATGGTAGCTTCTATAGTATTGCCAGTCATTTTTTTGTTGCAAGGCGTGTGCCGTTGCAAAGTTTTGGTGGATTGATATTACGAAGTAAAATGACTGGCGCTCCTATTTTAAATTTTAATACATGTGGAGGCAATCCTGGAACATTAAGCGAATTTAGAAATTCTGGCGGATAATTTACCTCTTCATTTCCGGGTAGTGTTACATCCACAGATTTGTATGTGACATGTTCGCTTGTCGGTAAGCATAGACATATATATTAGTATCGATATATCGAGCATTGACGTACTTATAAGTATCGATATATTGTTATATCGATAAGTATCTATATATCGATACATCGTTATATCGATAAGTTCTATATATCGATATATCGTTATATCGATAAGTATCAATATGTAATTTTATATAGATAGATAGATATGTTGCTAGGTTGCGACTTTACATTGTTTACATTGCATTGTTGACTTTGCTTTGTTGACTGAGGCGCTTCCTGACGCGAAGGCATTGTAAAAATGACCTTTTTGCAGATTTTAGTACCTTTGCAGGTAATACAGATAAAAAAGAAAGGTGTAAAACACTCGTGGGAACGAAAGGAAGGTTATAAAAAACAGAATGAAAATCGGTTGATTTTTTCGGAAGTTACACGCGTCCGAACAAACGGACATAAGGTTTACACACGCGCACACACACACACACACACACACACACACACACATATATATATATATATATATAAATTATGCTTTTCATAATTTATGGTTGCAGCAACATATACTACAAATCCGTCTTGGAAATACGAATCTACAGACACATTGCTCTGCATAATCTTTTCTGCAAGTTTTAAACGTGGAATAAAATGTGTTACATTAAATACATAACTTTTATTTACAAAATGATTATTTTTTGTATAATTGATGGATGTTATACCATAATAAAATAATTCTTTAAAGTACGAATGCATAGACTGGTCTCTCGATACTCTTTTACCTGTAAGTTTACAAGTTTACCCCTTGTTTATAAAATTATGCATTTCCAGTGCCTTGACGACATGACTGTTTTATTAGTTAAAAGGTAGGTATATTTTTATATATACATCATTTAGACCTGTACTGGAACCCATTTCCTGGTGGCTCAGTCGGGAAATGGTGGTCAATTATGCTTATAAGAGGGCTTAAATTATACTTGACCCGATCATCCGTGTCAGAGTNTATATATAAATTATGCTTTTCATAATTTATGGTTGCAGCAACATATACTACAAATCCGTCTTGGAAATACGAATCCACAGACACATTGCTCTGCATAATCTTTTCTGCAAGTTTTAAACGTGGAATAAAATGTGTTACATTAAATACATAACTTTTATTTACAAAATGATTATTTTTTGTATAATTGATGGATGTTATATCATAATAAAATAATTCTTTAAAGTACGAATGCATAGACTGGTCTCTCGATACTCTTTTACCTGTAAGTTTACAAGTTTACCCCTTGTTTATAAAATTATGCATTTCCAGTGCCTTGACGACATGACTGTTTTATTAGTTAACAGGTAGGTATATTTTTATATATACATCATTTAGACCTGTACTGGAACCCATTTCCTGGTGGTTCAGTCGGGAAATGGTGGTCAATTATGCTTATAAGAGGGCTTAAATTATACTTGACCCGATCATCCGTGTCAGAGTTGATGCCTATAATATGAATGTGGTGGGTGCATCTTAAACAATTTGGAAATAATGGCGAACTATGCTTTGACAAGAGGGATTTAGTCATAATTGCCCTCATCACCCTCATCGACATCAGGGGCAATGTCTTTGCTCAAATTATTACCCATTGACATATTTTACCCAAAAACCTTAGCATACCAGTATAAAAATTTCTATAGACTATTCGCAGTATCTTCACACGTTTTTAATTAAACCTTTGACAGATCACCCCATGAATGACGTATTTAATTATTTCCAAAATACTTCATCATAAGAGATTTATACTTCCGTTAAAATTAAAATATCTTATTTTTGGTCAATTTGAAATTTTACTTATATTCTATATATAACTTTTTATGTGTAATTTATAATTACTAATAATAAAAAAACAACGAAGAAAATGTGTGTTTTTGTGATGCCTAGTAAGAAATAGTTTTCATGCAAATTATTATTAAACCGAGCGCGCACGAATGCGGTGCGTTGTCCATTTGGTGTAATTTAATGAACTTAGTCAAGCTTTGTTTGCATGAGGCAGAGTAATATACTGGAAGTAGAAGTTTAGCATGGTTTCAGAAAAGTTGGAAGTAACCATTACCATTACTATTGATCTCAATTTGTAGTTAATATTCACGTACTGTGTGTGTATGAAACTACGAATTTTTTATTTTTTTTTTTATCATTTTACAAATTATTTTGTGAATCACGTGCAAAAAATATGATTATAATAAATTAAACTGTCCAGTGATAGTTGATGAACTTGCGACTATAGTAAATTTAGTGTAAGTGCTGTTTTGAATTTCTAGCTGCAACATGTGAATCTAAATTGTTAAATGTGTTGTAATGGAAGAAAAGGCATGTTGCTTTAATTTCGCCAAAATATTAATATAGACTTTATTTATTCTAATGTAATCGAATCAGATGTCAAGTATGAATCTTAATTTACGTGGTATTCTTGAGGCGCCCCTTCGTGAAGACATTGGCGCACACAAGTACATTTTTTTGGGCCGGTGAGGGGGATGTCCCCTCGACACTCCTTTAGGCGCCACTGGTTATGAGTACGGCTCTGCCAGAAACAAACGCGCAGCAAAGAGGAACGTGGTGGTACGTCAACTGCTCGAAAAGGGTGAGGCGAGAGAAAAGAGGCAAGGATAAANCTGAAGCGCTCCGGTAGTGAGTGAAAGAAGAAAAGGGCGCGTAACGAAGCCACTTGCAAGATGGTGCCGGCATTTTCTTTCCTACTTTTTTTTATTTTATTAAAACCTTCCCTCAGGTGTCGGATAGCAGCAGGTCGCAGTTGACGAACGCCGTGATACCAAACTCTCAGATTTTCCTACTTTTTTTTGGAGTTTTTATTTTTTTATATAGACAGACGGCGGCAAACCGACATGAGCGGCGTAACTCCTTCACAAGACTAGAGGAAAAGGTTGGCTTCTTTCTTGGCTTATAGTGTGACGCCAAAGGGACTGTTCATTTACATTTTCATTATTCTAACGGAGGTCACTTTGTCACGTGGTAGCTATCTTGCCACCCATTCGTATGATAGTTAGCTTTATCGAGGTCAGATGTGGTGGGACTAGTGTTTTAAGTGATTTTCCAACCCTATTCCAATCGAATGCTGCTGAAATTGTTTCATATGAAGCTTCTTCGTCATCACAAGTAACTTTAAGAACCTGCTTAGCATCATTCCATGAAAGAACAAGAATGTGATCAGTTTTGGTAAATTATTCCATTTTATATTGTGGGTCTAATATATGACCTTAACAAACGTACGTCGTATGGGAAGGCATGTTTCACGAGCTCATGGTTTAGGAGTTTAGATGTTCTTGCCGTACTGACGTTTTTTTTTTCTCCGTGGCCAGGCTGAGTTAATTACTTTGCACACCATACCGATTTTCCACGAGACAGCAACCTAACCAGTGTTGAAACAATATAAGACAACTGCAAACACTGCTGTTTACATGAAAGTACCGCTTACGCTTTACTGAAACGCTCTCTTCTAATAGACTAAAGATAATATTTAAAAACGTTTCNTTACATGAAAGTACCGCTTACGCTTTACTGAAACGCTCTCTTCTAATAGACTAAAGATAATATTTAAAAACGTTTCCCAATGCCTTTACGTAATAAATAGGATGACGATCCTCCTTTGTTATACAACACAAAACCTGCTTCTTATTACGAACTGACTGGACATTCACAACATGAAAGTCAGAACGAAGTACAGAACCAACCTCATCCAACGAAAGACTCTCCACGACTGATAAGAAGCAACGATAGTGCACACTGTTATAACGTGCTTCTCCTCGCCTACGCAACACACTATATAAGCAAACAAACCGATAAGCAAGTATTCGATGGCTTGTTTGAACATGTTACGCTGCGGAAGAACATGCCAAGATTCTTCCGCACATGTATGCTCTTGCTAATCCCAGCCTCGCCCCTACCAGAAACAGAGTTATCACCCATAGCGAAGNTACATGAAAGTACCGCTTACGCTTTACTGAAACGCTCTCTTCTAATAGACTAAAGATAATATTTAAAAACGTTTCACAATGTCTTTACGTAATAAATAGGATGACGATCCTCCTTTGTTATACAACACAAAACCTGCCTCTTATTACGAACTGACTGCACATTCACAGCATGAAAGTCAGAACGAAGTACAGAACCAACCTCATCCAACGAAAGACTCTCCACGACTGATAAGAAGCAACGATAGTGCACACTGTTATAACGTGCTTCTCCTCGCCTACGCAACACACTATATAAGCAAACGAACCGATAAGCAAGTATTCGATGGCTTGTTTGAACATGTCATGCTGCGGAAGAACATGCCAACATTCTTCCGCACATGTATGCTCTTGCTAATCCCAGCCTCGCCCCTACCAGAAACAGAGTTATCACCCATAGCGAAGNATTCTTCCGCACATGTATGCTCTTGCTAATCCCAGCCTCGCCCCTACCAGAAACAGAGTTATCACCCATAGCGAAGGCTAAACGAACCCTTTTACAGTAATATTATTGTAGTTACGGTTACGTTATCTGAGAGTCGCGAAATACACTACATTGGGAATAACTGCGAGCCTGGCTGACCATTATAAATTGAATGTAACAGTGTGAGTCTTGATTGTGGAGGGGGGGGGGAGGCGAAGCTGCAGAGCGATGACGCGTTCTTGACACCAGCACGGCTGCAGCGACTATACAGAGTGAAAATGTAGTCCCTTTGTCGAGTCTGAAGCAGACGTAGGTATTGCGAGCATGACCACGTTACTTATACACGTTTTCCTTTACAGTTTTGTATCTGAGGTTTGTGTGTGTGAAGTTCATCACTTCTGCTGTCAGTGTTCTTTAATCTGTATGAGACAACACTGTGAAATACTTACAGTACAACATTATACATTAAAATGTCTCCAATTTTATTAAAAGTGAAATGTAAGAAGCTGCACTCATGGGCGGGAGAAATGGTTTACAATGTTCTGCCGTTTATGGAAAATGAAGCGAGATTGAGGGAACCAGCCATTCAATTTGAGAAGGCACAGTTGAGAACATCTAAGGGGACGTGTGTGTGTCTCGTACCACAGTGCAAACAATTAAGAGGGAAGCTAATCAGAAAGAAAGAACGTCTTCCTCAACACCCAACAAGATATTGAGGAAAACCTTTAAATACGACCTTGATACCTTCGGCGAAGCTGTGGTACGACGTACTGTTTACAATTTCTACCTAACTGAAAAACGTGTGCTGACTGTCGAAACTGTAAGACTTAAGCTAAAGGATGGCATTAATTATGAAGGAAGTAATACAACTTTAATAACGACTTTGAAGAAGCTAGGATTTAGGGCAACAAAAAACAAAATCTCAGCACCTGGTTTTAATAGAAAAATCAGATATTCGGCAAAAACGTATAGAATATCTCGAGAGTATGCCGCAATAGAGAATTGAGAAAACATGCAATGATTTACATGGATGAGTCGTACATTTTGTCAGCGCATGAATTAATAAAATGTAGCACCTGTTGCATAAGGTATTAATAATAATTAACGCAGAATGCGAAAACGGTTTTGTCCCTAATGTTCTTGCAATATGGAAGTCACACCAGGCAACCGAGTNATAATTAACGCAGAATGCGAAAACGGTTTTGTCCCTAATGTTCTTGCAATATGGAAGTCACACCAGGCAACCGAGTATTATCACAAAAATATGAACAAAGAAAATTATGAAAAATGGATTAACGAGCAATAAATACCAAATCTTCCACCTGACAGTATTGTTGCGGTATATAATGCTCCCTATAGAAACGTAAATGTAAACAAAACACCTACTTCCAGATCAACTAAGATGGAAATGCAGCAGTGGTTAGATAAAGAGATTATTTAGTTTANGTAAACAAAACACCTACTTCCAGATCAACTAAGATGGAAATGCAGCAGTGGTTAGATAAAGAGATTATTTAGTTTACTAGCGACATGCTAAAGCCAAAATTTTACCGCCTCAAAAAGCAACACAAACCTCGACCAGTGCAGTCCTCGGTAGAGAGACTACTGGGAAATCATGGCCACACAGTACTTCGTCTGCTACCCTATCATCAGGATTTGAATACGATAGAAAGTATCTGGGCTAAAGTCAAAGGAGAAGTCACTTCGATAAATGTTACTTGCAATTTGACAGATGTGAAAAAACTCTGCGAAGACATATTAAACTGAATGCGGCCAGAATTTGCAAACATGTCAAGACACTCGAGAACAACTATTATGACAAGGATGTGCGATTGGCATTGAAATTGATAAAGTGATTTTAAATGTAGGTGTTGCGGACAGTGACAGTAGTGGCAGCAGTGACGTTTACACGTCAGACTCATCGGCTGGAGCAATGAGTGACATTGAAGAGCTGCCGTAGTACTTCATACGTCAGTGGTTAGTAGTCAATGTTGTCTACTTTTGTCTACCTGCTGTGAAGGCTTTGTTTTACTCCTGTTTCTCTTCTCCTATTCCTACCGCCCCTCCGCGCGTGTGCCTCCCGTCACACCTTACGTATGACGTAGCTCAAGCTCGGCGTTATTCCGCTTCTAGTGTTGAGCCCAACACTTCACGAAGCTGTCCCAGTATCTATCCGGGTAACATAAATCAACATGAAGGTAATCAAGAACTCCACTTCGCAAATATAACCCACCAAGTTGAACAGATGGGTATGGGAAGAGCAAGCACAATTCTAGGGATGGCACTTTGTATATACTAGCTATGTGAAGTAATCTTGGGCCACCAGTAGATACGGATTCCCTCTCTGCGTGGCAAGTCCAGTGGCCCAGTATATATACTGCCATCCTCTCGTATGGGGCTCCAAAATTCTATTTCTAGAGGTGACCTTGTTCGCCAGTCCTTGGTCCTTTCATAGTGGTGCAATGTTCTACATTCGGTACCACTTCTCAGCATACTCCCGACAATAGGGCCAGTAGAATCTCAGTCGAACGTTCCCGTCCATACCGAGAAGTATGTATCGTAGCCAATGCACTCGTAGAGAATGTCTTCTCGACGTTTGGTGTGCTACAAGAACTCAATTTTGAAGCTACTGTGTTCCTAGAAGGGGATGATGACTACACCCTTTTACCTATCAGTCTTAGCGGCAGAAAACCAAAAGAACTGGGGCTTAAAGGTGCCATTAGTTCTCCTTGCTTATTGCTCGGAAGTCCACAAAGGTAACACTTTAAAGGATGCTATTTGAGATTGTTCCACGCTTCACTAGTGATGGACGGCCGCAGATTTTAACAGCTGGCATTTATGATTTTACTCGACATCACCTCAGAATAAATAGTGACAGGATAATTACGCGCTATGACTAGAGAATGTTGGGCAAGTTATTTCGTGGAGGACAACTAATGTGTCTGTATNTGACAGGATAATTACGCGCTATGACTAGAGAATGTTGGGCAAGTTATTTCGTGGAGGACAACTAATGTGTCTGTATAACCCACAGAGGTGAAAGGGTATTGCCAAAGCTACGTAAATATTGGGAAGGCCCATACAGGATTGTAAAGCAGATCAGCGATGTGGTCTTTGGGGTTTGTTGTCGAGGTTCTGAAAAAATCATGACACCAGAGTAACAAGTTGTCTAAGTTTATCCAAGTTAGTGAGGGATGGAAGCCTAATTGTAAAAATTGTCACATTCGTGACATATATACTTGTAAGAGGAATGAATGGGTACGATAGTTACTAAAATCGGAATCCTACTGAATTTTGAAATAAATGGTTTATTGGTTAAAATGCTACTGTAAAAGAGATGAACACACGCAAACATACACAGTAGCTAGAGTTCATAGCCCTATTCTCTAAGGGAAAGTTGAATGAGTGAAGATATTTCGGCGATTCTAAACATCGAGGTCTTGAAACCTGATGAGGGTAAAGCGAGGTGAGCCGGAGCGGGAATGCAAAGGCGAGGGGAACGGGAGTTGCCCGAGAAAAACCGCCGATCAGCGGCATTGTCCCGCACGATTGCTGACAAGCAAAAATCCGGGGGCGACGCTGCCGGGAATCGAACCCGTTTCGCCTTGGTAGGAGGCGATAGTCTAAACACTAAACCGCCACGGCCCCAGGGAAAGTAGACATAGAACTCGTTTTTACCACTGATGTTTTAAATTGGGATAACGACTAGATGAGAAAAAAAATGCTCACAACTTGGCGTAGAGTGCAGTCACCGGAAGACAAATATCCCTCCAGCTATCTGTGTGCACGGTTCATTAGCAGAGCGTTGTAGTGTTAAGAGGAGCAGTTGCGTCATGGGAGGAAGGGTGGTCGCAGTGTCGCTCCTAGCGGCCACGGTCTTATACATCCTGCACGCTGTGTCATTCGACGACGTCCCAACACCGTCTGCGAGGCGTGTGCTCGACAGGAGTGGCTCGGTCAATGGGACATCATGTTCTTCGTCGGCGACGTACGAGACTGCAGGTTCTCAGACGACGAAGTCCAAAACCATGGGTTTTCCTCCGGCGACGTCAAAAACTGCAGGTTCTCCGCCAACGACGTCCAAAACCGTAAGTTTTCCTCCGACGACGTCGAAAACTGCAGGTTCTCCGCCAACGACGTCCAAAACCGTGGGTTTTCCTCCGACGACGTCGAAAACTTCAAGTTCTCCGCCGACGATGTCAAAAACCGCAGGTTTACCGCCAACTGCGTCCAAAACCGTAGGTTCTTCGCCCTCGACGTCCAATCCCGTAGGTTCTTCGCCGTCAACGTCCAAAACCGTAGATTCTCCGCCGACTACGTCCAAAACCACAGATTCTCCGTTGACGTCAGTGTCATCGGCTAGTACATCCACTCCTGCGCGCCCCGCGAAGAAGATACTGTTCTGGAATAATTTTTTCAACGCAGGTCACTACGGCTTCGGCGTTGGCAGGCGGCCGTTTGTCAACATGGGCTGCTCCGTCGACAGCTGCTACGCCGTCGAGCGAACACGCCGGCACGTGAGCACCGAAGACATCGACGCGATCATCTTCCACGGGTGGGACATGCGGGCAAACGCCTCGGAGCTGAAGGAGCTTTCTGCAAGTAGGCGACTTCACCAGAGGTACGTGCTCTTCCTGCTGGAAGCTCCTGGGGTCTACCGTTCCAGACTTCAGGACTTCCCTCACTTCTTCAATTGGACCATGACCTACAGAATCGACTCTGACATATACAGACCGTATGGTTTCTTCGTGCCGTTGAACAGCTCCAGTGCGTACGTGGATGTCCGGAAGACGTTAGACGTGCCTTGGGACATCCTCCATAACATAACGCTAGCTCCACCCCCCTCAAAAAGAGGCTTAGTCGCTTGGTTCGTGTCCAGATGCAAAACTCCCAGCCAGCGAGAGCTGTACGTGAAAGAACTTGCGAAGTACATCAAAGTCGATGTGTACGGGAAGTGCGGACCCCTTAAGTGCGCTGGCAGAATGTCTGAGGAGTGCTATCGGATGCTCGACAGGAAGTACAAGTTNTAAGTGCGCTGGCAGAATGTCTGAGGAGTGCTATTGGATGCTCGACAGGAAGTACAAGTTCTACTTGTCGTTCGAGAACTCTCTGTGCAGGGACTACGTGACGGAGAAGTTGTTTGCTTTGATGCAGTACCGTGTTTTGCCAATTGTGTACGGCAGTGCGTACTATACGAGGGTCGCTCCTCCCGGGTCATACATCGACACCAGGGACTTCGCGAGTCCCAAGCATCTGGCCGAGTATCTGAAGAGACTGGACGCGAACCCTGGCGAGTACAACGAGTACTTCCGCTGGAAGGAGTCGTACCGGGTCAACACGAAGCCGATGTCGCACGCCATGTGCAAGCTGTGCGAGATGCTCAACGATCCTCTCCAGCCACCAAAGAGCTATGCCAGCATCCACGAATGGTACAGTGGTCCAGGTGTGTGCGATGGTGCTTCGTCCCATTGAACGAACGGTATTAAATTAAAAGCCATTCGCAAGAGTATAAGATTTTTGTGCGTAATAGAGACATGCCTGTTAACAAAGGCGAAAATATTTCACATTTCGTAGCAACATGCGTTTAGCATGTAAAGAAAATCCTAAGAGAATTTCAGTGTTGTTCCGTTTTCAAAGTTATGATTTAAGCACTGTGTGACATATGCAAAGAAAATTTATTTATTGTACATAATTGTTTCCCATTTTTGTCTTTGGAAAGTGAATGTTTTCTTCTTTAAATGAATACGTAAAGATTCTAGGATATATATATGTATATATATATATATATATATATATAATTTCGCTAATTTCAAAATGTAAAAAAATTCAGCATAGTTAATTTTAAATTTATTTTTTAAATAAAAAACCTCAGTTATACAGACATTTTGGTTCTGGTTATGAAGAAGTTTGTTTAAAACAGATACAGGGAGATTTCTTTTTTACTGAGTTTATTTGTATGTTTTTCCACTAACTGTCCTATGTATGCCAGAGGCTTCAGATTTTTTTATGCCAATATTTCATGCATCTCAATCTACAGAAAAATTTATAATTGTTTCAATTCTTCTTAGGTAGAAATCAAATTTTTTAATTCTACTTTCTAAATTATTATTATATTTGAATAAACGAAGTATGTTGCCATAAAAAATGGGGCGGAGTTATTGTGAAGCAGATTCTGACAAACATATTTGATATAGACATCATGTGTTTTCGCTTTAAACGTCACTAAGACTTCAAATTCAAGCAGTGTTATGATCACCATATTGTAGTCAGCACGGATGGGAAAATGCTTGCTCATACGTGAACCAACTTTACGAATCCAATAGCAAACGTGCCTTCATTGAAATTTCTGATAAATTAATTCCATAAATTTCTACTAAAGTGTTCTTTTAAAAATATTTTTAGTTTTAGGCGAAAGTGTTGGGTAGTTAACGCACGCAAATACTGCTGTAAAATATCTCAGTCTAATAAATA
This sequence comes from Clitarchus hookeri, assembly GCA_002778355.1. Lineage (NCBI taxonomy): Eukaryota > Metazoa > Arthropoda > Insecta > Phasmatodea > Phasmatidae > Clitarchus > Clitarchus hookeri. Next base: position 54,003 of record NQII01002033.1, read on the forward strand.
AAGCATTACATAAGGTGGACACTCATTTCCTCGGACAGAGAAAAGTGAAAGTTTGAAATGATCATGCAGCTTTGTTTTTTAACTTAAATGTCTCGATCTGTAATTCTANGGACAGAGAAAAGTGAAAGTTTGAAATGATCATGCAGCTTTGTTTTTTAACTTAAATGTCTCGATCTGTAATTCTAGTGGATATGTAAAATATATTTGCATGATATACAATCTGTTCACTCATACCATAAATACTGAACGACGCTAAAACTCAAAATGTAACTTTCGCTTCGCCGTCTAGTAGGGAAAATTCTCAACGAAATATGTGTAAATAAATGTTGTCCGTAAAGGTCTTGTGCACTAAGACGTCAAAAAAGATGTACTTCGTACACACTCTGAGGCATGATTTCATTTATGTGCACTTGATCGATGGATGCGTGGTTCTAAACGCGCTTTATTCATTAACGTTGTTTCGCTTTCAGATTTCTACACGTAATGTGTGACGTAGATTCATAACTTAAAATAATTGGACATTAATGCAGCTTGTAAAAACTAATTTATTTTCACGTGTGAATATAAAAATTATTTAAAAATGAGAAAGAAAATGGCTAGGTGAATATAACTGTTCAGTTTCGTAAACAATATTTCACAAGTTGTTTTAGTTGGAATGTGGGTGGAATACAATAAGAGACAGCTATAATCCATTCGCGGTTTCTTCCCACTTCTTTAAACTTCTTGAATCCAACCTTTGCAAAATCACCCCATTTATGATATGTATGATTATTTCCAAAATGTGTAATTTATCACAAGCCTCTAATACTTCTGTTAACGTAATAGTACATTATTTTTGGTTCAGGTGAAATTTTACTGGTATTTTATCTGTAAATTATAATATTTAATTGATAACTAATGTGAATAATGGTAATGCCTGGTAAGAAATAGTTCTTATGAAAAATGTCATTACACTGAGTGCGCACGAATGCGATGTGGAGTCCCTTTGGTGTAATTTTCTAGATTTGGTAAAGCTTTGTTTGCACGAGGTAGAACTTTATCAGGGCTTCAGAAAAGTTGGAAGTAACCGTGAATGGAGTACAACTTGGGCGTCAGTTGTGGTTGCGTGGTCGGGCGTGCGGCTTGATTGTGTGGAAGAGGATGGGAAACGATACGAAATTCTGTGGGAAATTTTAAGAGAGAACTTTGCAGGCAGGCTTTCAAACAACTGTACCTCCAGGGACAAGCGAGGGTGCTGGATTTCGGATTACGTTACGAAACCTCTGTCATAAAATGTGTCTTTCGTTCATAAAAATAAGTAAACTAAGACCTTAAGAGATGAGGACTAGAATATAAATCATATAAAATATTGCCGGCTGGAAAATAGGAACTGTATAATGGATAAGTTTTCCTATATGACTGTGAGCCATAAGCGTCTGAAACCAAATCATTAATCATTCTGGTGTCGCTATGTTGCACAAGACCATATATTATCTGTGAAAAAATAGTGCTTTATAAAGAACACAATCCAAAAAAATTGCTAAGGTTCCTTTTGTTTTTCGGAACTATATTTGTGTTTTTCTAAAAAATTGTTGTGTTTATTATTTTCTGTGTCATTTAGCATAAACATTGAAAGTGATGATTGCGTAGGTTAACAGAATATAGATGTGAAAACACTCTCATAGGTTAATTTTAATTTGTTTCCGCCACACAAATTTTAAGTAGATATCAGGCTTCTGTAATTAATTTGAAGGATGTGGTAATTTCCAGCGAGCTTATTATCTTGTATTAAGTTTCGTAGATTTAAGTTTTCTGCTAGATTATTTTAATAACTTCTATTTAAACTATAAATTATGCGCGAGGAACTTAAGTCATTTCGAAATTAACACCTCTAATTTTCTCCCTTCATTAAATTAATATCTTTGTTTGTAAATATAATTGCTTATCACCATGTTGTATAAAATTTGAAACTGAGATCGTGGGAAAAAATATGTTCATTTTCCTATAAATTCTTTTCTGTTGCTGGTTTGCGGAAGCTCCAGAAATATTTGTTTTCTCTAATGTCTATCCAAAAGCCTTGTCATTCTAGATTTACAAGTATGCTGATAGGTAGATCTACTCTGGAAGACATGTAATGTGATGGGAGGAAGAATAAAACTCCTGACCTCTCTTACAGCCATCGTCTTTTCAGGGCGGGAAGAGGGAGCAAATTGAATTTGTGTCTTTTTATAAACGTTTATAAAACAAACTATTTTACATGTGTACGACGTGTTTCTGCGTAAAAAAAGAAGTAACACTTCAAATTGGGACGGAAAAAAACTTATTTAGTTCTCATTGCAGGCACTGCATATTTTAATGCTCTTCAACACTGCCAAAAACTACATTTTCAAGCTACTTTTGCTTAAAATATTCTAAATGAATATTATCAAATTATAAGGACGTAAACTGAAACTTATAACAAACATTCTACCAATAAATTTACATGGTCAACGTGCTTGAATTCCCCACAGTAAATGAGATAGGAAAGAAAGTCTACACACCAGTTCGGAGACTAGCGCGTAGCGAAGGCGGAGCACTTGATTCGTGTTCCAGTGTCGCCCTTGTCGTTCCCTTGCTTATGTTCTTCAAAAGCGTAACATAACTTCCGTTATACGGGCCTTAACGGCTCAGTCCTTCAGAGCCAGCGTGAATGAAGTGAGAGGGAGATCGGNATGAGATAGGAAAGAAAGTCTACACACCAGTTCGGAGACTAGCGCGTAGCGAAGGCGGAGCACTTGATTCGTGTTCTTCAAAAGCGTAACATAACTTCCGTTATACGGGCCTTAACGGCTCAGTCCTTCAGAGCCAGCGTGAATGAAGTGAGAGGGAGATCAGGTAAAGAGGGTTATGCATTGGTTGGAAGGGGGTGGGAAAGGGTCCGCTAATACCTCGAGAAAACCCGTCGAGCAACTCTACGTGTGCAGAAATCTGAGTGTTAACCTGCTCTAAATCGAAACCGGTTCGTCATAGCGCGAAGTGAATTGTCTGACCATTCCACCCACCACCGCAACACCAGATATTTTTTATGAAAATATTCGAGGTCTTCGATGTGACTCCAGAAGACGTCCATTAGCGCGGTGTCAACTCGGGATTGAGTTACTTACAAAATATTACTGGAAAAATGTTTACATATTTATAGACGAGTTATACACGTAATAAAACTACATAAAATGCACGATTGACTAACGAATTAAATTACAACCAACTAAAACATCTTATATGTAACAATTTAAGTCCAATCGATATAATACGATTACAGTGAAGTGTAAGAATAATAATAATTGTTATATACCTTCAGTTTTGCTGGTATCCTTGCAGCCTTTGATCCTGATACCAAAACTTGGGTTGTCAGCAACATGTTGTAGCTAATGTTGTAACATACAGTCTTTCAGAAAAGTGTACATGTTTCTTACTAGTCCCACTACAAATTCTGTCTCCGCAGTTCATTGGCAAATTCTAAACAGGTTTTCCGAATCGGGTGCTGTCTGGGATTACAGTATGGTACAACATCGGAGCGTTGTGTCTGCCGCCATCAGCTAGAAGGCACATTGAAATCAGCTGTGTCTATGAACACCCTTCCATGATTATGAATTTATAAGTAGAGTGAGTGAAGAGATTTGGGCGGCTCTTAACATCGAGGTCTTGAGAGCCGATGAGCGTGAAGTGAGGTGAGTATTGGGCAGCGCCGGAATGATGGGGCGAAGGAAACGGACCCCCCCCCCTTCATAAAACCTTTCGACCAGCGGCATCGTTCGGCACGATCCCCACATTCGAAAATCCAGAGCGACCCCGCCGGGTACTAGTAAAAGGGCTGCCATAAACATTCGGTTCCCCTTTTTTTCTCGGGAAAATGTCTGACGCAAACCATTAACTTATAAACCAATCATGTGTTCATTACTAAAAACAACTTACGGTTTTATAAGGCAGTATTTGAAAGAGAACCAAATAATGGGTTTTCTAAAAAATCTAATTTTTAGTATGTCGAGTTTTTGTAATTCCATTGTTATTTTGATCGACCTTCCCGCGCATCAAAATATTCAAATACTAAAAAAATATTTGAAGTGCATTCGCATTATAACTCCACTCTTCTTTTCAGAGAATTATGTTGTAGTGAAAGCACAGTTAGTCCCAAAAAATTTGCAGCGTAATTTAAATTAGTTGATTATTGTGGTTTTTTTTTATCATTTATGAGAATTTAAATAGCAATTAAAGCAGGTTCTTCATTAGCTGCGCCCTTTGAATTTTCATCTTGGTGATACCTGTATATTTACGATATCCATTATTGTTTAACAATTTGCCGCTATTATCTAAGACATAAAGTATTTCTTATTGTTTATTATATCATACGTAGAGACCGACTTTCTCAATTTGTCGGCAGAATCCTACCACCAAATCATCACATTCCCTCCTCCATTTTTACCAGTTGGCTGAAAGTTGCTTCCTTCATGTTATTCAGTAGGTCTACACCGTGCCATTTTTCTGTCCAGCTGACCCAAAATCATTGTAGTTGCATCTTCAGATGGTATTACATATTTCGTAGTCATTGTACCATGTGATCTTTGGTGAAATATTAATATTCTCTTCTTATTTACTTAATTTACATACGTCATATTCCTTACATCTCTTTCACTAAAACTGGTTCTTTTATGTGCTTCTAACTGTTGATAGTCTTTCAAAACTACTACGCATGAAGTTCTGATGCAGTTTGAGGAACATTTACCGTTCGTTTTCATCACATTAATTTTAATACGAACACATTCTTCCATTTCATTGGTTTTTCCCTTCGGATATCATTGTGCTACCTATTGAACACTTTTTTCGTTTTTATATCCAAGTACATTGCTAATATAGTAATATTTAAATTATCAGCTAATTAAGTTGCTTCAGACCTTTAACATATTGAGATATAAAAAGTATCTTTGTTCGAATGGAGTGTTCTTTCATCTTCAACCTCTTTTATTATGCACGGCACAACTAATCAGGTGAACGTCCTTTGGAATACTGCTTGCTTCTGAAGTCTTCCAGTGACTGGAAACACGCAGTGGCATAACTAGAGTGGAATGTTCAATCAGTATTGCATTCTCTCTCCTGTAATTAATTATTACGTATTTCACTTATGTAGCACGTGTTAATATGGTCACAGGACAGGAATTTATTGAAAACAGAATGTTTCGGTAAGTCACTTTAGTTGAAGTGTAACAGGAACCGAACGCACAAAGCAAAATTTTCACGAGTATGAACAAATGACAGTCAAAGTATCGTCCAATCCGTTGGTAGAGATATTTTATTGGGCAAATAAATGCATCGACAAATTTTTGACCTCTTCCTTAAAAACTAGTCAACTTAATAATTAATTTTCACAAAAAGAATGCGATATTTGCAAGGGCGTAAGAATTACACCGGCGTAACTATCATTTAATTATTTTAATAAGATTATTTCGTCTTCCTGGTGACGTGTCTCACACCGTTAAGATGATTGACGGAAGCGTGTAATATGCATGACAAATTAAAATTTATTTTATAAAACTTCTCACAATCACACGTGTTCCGTTTAAAGTTGTATTTGAATCGGGAAAGTAGTTTGTAGGCGACTTAACGAAGTGGGTCATGCATCTGCTCGTTACCTAGAAAAATGAATTGGTTAAGTAACTTCAGATAATATTCATCTGTAGCTCGTGACTAATAATACGTAAACATTTTTTTTTGGATCGTTTATAAGATCTTGAGGGTACAGTTTGGGAATTCTTCCCACGTTCTGGTGAATCCTTTATCGTGCTGTCGACAAGACTAAGCCTTGCGCTATCTTTTATCTTTGAGAGCCTCGATGATAATAGAACCTCTGGATAACATACGCATGGCGCGCCCGCTCCGCTCCACAACCCGCGGAATTCTTTTCCTGTGGGTGTTGGCCACGTTCACGGCATGCATCGTTTATTTGGGCTTGCGCGAGGAAAACCAGAAGCTCGAAACTTACCGGTCCGCGGGCGAGGAAGACGACGACGCAAAGCCCAAGCACGCGGTCAAGAATATACTCTACTGGAACTCGTTCTTCGAGTACGAGGACTACGTGTTCGGCTTCGGCAGGACGCCGTTCGTGAGGAGCAACTGCCCCGTCGACAACTGCCACGTCACCAACCGCAGGGACGAGGGTCCGAGGGTGGAGGACTTCGACGCGATCATCTTCCACGCCTGGAGGCTGGGGTGGGTGACGAAACGTGCTCTGTCGGCGAGGAGACGACCCCACCAGAGGTACGTCTTCTTCCTGATGGAGCCGCCCACCATGCACCACGCGAGGCTCGATCACCTTCCCGACTTCTTCAACTGGACCATGTCCTACCGACTCGACTCCGACATCTACAGGCCGTACAATTACTTCGCGCCTAGGAGCGACGCACGCGTGTACGTGGACCTGAGCGAGAGGCGAGATCCCATTTGGGCAATCTCTGGGAACGCGACTCGGGTGTCTTCCCCATCGGAGAAAGGACGTCACGTGGCTTGGTTCGTCTCCAATTGCCGCACGCAAAGCAAGAGGGAGCTGTACGTCCAGGAACTGAGCAAGCACGTGGAGGTGGACATCTACGGTAGGTGTGGGTCCCTGGAATGTCCCCAGCAAAGGTCCGGTGAGTGCCTCCGGATGCTGGAGGACAGGTACAAGTTCTACCTGTCTTTCGAGAACTCCCTGTGCGAGGACTACGTGACGGAGAAACTGTTCTCGGCAATGGAACACGGCGTGGTTCCCGTAGTGTACGGTGGAGCGGACTACGAGCGAGTCGTGCCCCCTGGGTCGTACATCGACACCAGGGACTTCGCCAGCCCGAAGGAGCTCGCAGAGCACCTCAAGTTCCTCGACGCCAACCCGGCGGAGTACGCCAAGTACTTCCGCTGGAGGCAGTCCTACACGATCAGGCACGACGCCATGTCCCTCGCCATGTGCAAGCTGTGTGCGATGCTGAACGACCGCACGCAGCCGCCCAAGACTTACAGTGACATCCACCAGTGGTTCGAAGGTCCAGACGTTTGTCACGAGCCGTCTTCCGACTGGAATGCACCTCGCAGAAAAAATACAGCAACCAAATTTTAATCTAAATTACCCTATTTACAGTTTGTAATCACCTATCTAATCGAAACAAGTATAGTCTATTCGCGGTTTCTCCACACTTTCTGAATTAAACCTTTGAAATATCACCCATGTATGAAGTGTTTGGTTGTTTCATATATATGTCTTATATCAAAAGCGTTTTATACTGGTCTTAACATAAAAGTACCTCATTTTTGGATGCATTGAACTTTCACTTATATTTTATCGATAAATTATAATATTAAATTAATATGAATAAAACAAGGATAAAATAGGTGTGTTGGCAACGGCTAGTAAGAAATGGTTCTTACGGAAACTCTTGTTACACTGACTGCGCACGAATGTGGTGCGCTGTCTTTTTGGTGTAATTTTATAGACTCGGTTCAGCTTTGATTTCATGCGGCGGAGGAATATCCTGGAATTAGAACTATAGCAGGGCTTAGTAAAAGTGTGCATTTATCGTGCATGGATTATACATATAACGCTAAAATTAATAATTTAAAATATCCAATTTTCTAAACATTGATCAAAACAAAAAGTAAATTACTCAAAATATATAATGGGAACTTAATGCAGTTTCGCTAAAACTACAAGTTTTATAAAGTGTGTATGTATGCATGTATATACACACATATGTATATACACACACATATATCACACTTAATTTTTTTGAGATAGTTCGATAATTTTCCAATTTACGTCGTAATGTACTAAGAAAATGTTTGAAATAATATGTATTATGAGAAGATTGATAACAATCGAACTAGTCACATAGAACCCTGTGTTCAAGTTCCATAAAGTAATTTGGGCAGATTTTCTTTGAAAAAAATTAATAAAAGTTTTATTCAGAATACAGTTTCAAAGCATGGAAACGTATGAAGCTAATATTACAAAGCTTTAACTTACTTTTAATGCTAGTGTAAACAAACTGTTTTCTGGTATGAGCCCAGAGAATATGCTTTGTTGTTGCTTTGATTCTCCGTAAGAACTCAATTTTCACAATACAAAATTATAAAATTGCAATATATTTGTTTTAGACTAGTATAATAAAATATTTTACGGAATATTACCTATGCTGAAAAATTTTTTTCTCCGTCAAAACTCGTATGTATAACTTATTAGCGTACCTATAAAAATAAAATTTTATAATATGCATAGGTGTCTTTCAATGTACCAATATCACCAGTTTGCCCAAATTAGAACATTGATTTGTTGCAATAGATATTTGCCCACACATATTAATATGAACAATTATATTCAGAATTTAGAATGTATGCTTAAAATCACATAATTTTCACTAAAACGTTTTGTCTTTTTCGGGAAGGATAACTCATTTGTGATTAAATTTGGTNGAAATGGTTCTTACGGAAACTCTTGTTACACTGACTGCGCACGAATGTGGTGCGCTGTCTTTTTGGTGTAATTTTCTAGACTCGTTTCAGCTTTGATTTCATGCGGCGGAGGAATATCCTGGAATTAGAACTATAGCAGGGCTTAGTAAAAGTGTGCATTTATCGTGCATGGATTATACATATAACGCTAAAATTAATAATTTAAAATATCCAATTTTCTAAACATTGATCAAAACAAAAAGTAAATTACTCAAAATATATAATGGGAACTTAATGCAGTTTCGCTAAAACTAAAAGTTTTATAAAGTGTGTATGTATGCATGTATATACACACATATGTATATACACACACATATATCACACTTAATTTTTTTGAGATAGTTCGATAATTTTCCAATTTACGTCGTAATGTACTAAGAAAATGTTTGAAATAATATGTATTATGAGAAGATTGATAACAATCGAACTAGTCACATAGAACCCTGTGTTCAAGTTCCATAAAGTAATTTGGGCAGATTTTCTTTAAAAAAAATTAATAAAAGTTTTATTCAGAATACAGTTTCAAAGCATGGAAACGTATGAAGCTAATATTACAAAGCTTTAACTTACTTTTAATGCTAGTGTAAACAAACTGTTTTCTGGTATGAGCCCAGAGAATATGCTTTGTTGTTGCTTTGATTCTCCGTAAGAACTCAATTTTCACAATACAAAATTATTAAATTGCAATATCTTTGTTTTATACTAGTATAATAAAATATTTTACGGAATATTACCTATGCTGAAAAATTTTTTTCTCCGTCAAAACTCGTATGTATAACTTATTAGCGTACCTATAAAAATAAAATTTAATAATATGCATAGGTGTCTTTCAATGTACCAATATCACCAGTTTGCCCAAATTAGAACATTGATTTGTTGCAATAGATATTTGCCCACACATATTAATATGAACAATTATATTCAGAATTTAGAATGTAAGCTTAAAATCACATAATTTTCACTAAAACGTTTTGTCTTTTTCGGGAAGGATAACTCATTTGTGATTAAATTTGGTTTTCTACAAACTTTTATGAAATTAATTTTTATGACATGTTTTTAACAGATGTCATTGTAATTTATGGTTGATGCGCAAAACTTCACATTGCATTTAGGATTTCATTGTAATTTAATTTCTATTAAAAATAATTTAGTGGGAGGTAAATATTTCTATGGAACTTTGTTTAATTAACTATTGTGTTTACTACATAAACTGAAATCACCTTTTCTATATACGAGACAACGCGGTGATATGATTACAACCATTAAAAGATAATGATATATTTAATAATAATTAAAAATTATATTTTCTCTATACATAAAATGTATTCGTAAAATGTTGCATTTTTAGAAACATCATGTTATAGAAATGTAGAAAAACAACGAGTTTTCAAAACTTAAATAAACCAATAACACAGTTAATTTGAATTGCTTACTTTGACTGTTAAATTAATTTGTGTTTTACAAATCCCGTCAATTGCCTACCACGGGCTTCATTATGCAGATGATTACCTTGTATTTTGGAGATTTCTTTATATTGCCATGTACGTAATTTTCTTATTTTCTTCGGATACGTAAACCAAAAATATAGTCATTAAACAAATGTATGTATACTGTGTGTTTATTTTTAATTTACTTTTATGTGCACGCCAACAGCTCTAGGCCTTTTTACAAGACAGCATAGGGTAGGGAATAGGGAGAGTGTAAAGGAGTAATTTCTCCATACTCCATACACAAAATAATGTAGGGACAGACAGTTATATTACAGCTGCAGGCACGTACTGACTTGCCAGCAGCAGAGGCCACCTCCACGATATGCGCCAAATACATCTTCACCCGTTTCCTAAGCTACATGCTCTTAGTCAGCAAATTTCATTTTCGCTGGCCACTTTCGTAGCCACTCGTCGCCCTGCTGGCTCGTCGTCTTCGCGCACCTGTTGTTTAAGGTCCGCACAATCCTCCAAACTCTCAACTCACAACATCTGTCACCTCGGAGGCCCGTCGCAGCTTAAATAATCTCGGGCGGTGGCCTGATCTGGAGGGTTCCCCGCACCCCGAGTCCCGCTGAGAGAGGCAAGGGCAATGAACCAGAACATTTTTNGGTGGCCTGATCTGGAGGGTTCCCCGCACCCCGAGTCCCGCTGAGAGAGGCAAGGGCAATGAACCAGAACATTTTTCCAGATAACCGCCGAAATTCAATCCGCTGAAAGTCATGAGCGCGCGAGTTGCAATACACTTATCGCGGTAGCATCCCTCTGCTAATCGCCGCCCGCTTCTCATGTCATACTCGCCTGAGATTCCTTCGCTCTCACGAGTAGGGTGAGGCAAGGTGAGCGACAAAGATCAGCAACATGTAACACTTGTAAACCAAATAGCATAACGATATCTCATTGTGTTATTGAGCTACTGAGCATTCATCGTAAAAAAAACCTCTTAGGGCTTCATTTCCGAAAAANACGATATCTCATTGTGTTATTGAGCTACTGAGCATTCATCGTAAAAAAAACCTCTTAGGGCTTCATTTCCGAAAAAACCATGAAACTCATGTTTAGGTATTTGTTTAAGTAGTATTTTAAAACGAATAGCATTGACGCTATACCGCCACTGTGGAAGACAGAGTGGCTTATAGTGTCGTTGTTAATGCCCCCAGGCACCGACTATATGATGCCTGAAGGTTAAGGGGTTTGCAATAATTTAGCCGGTTGCTGTTTCATTTTTAAGGACGAATATATTGTCTGGAGTTTACACAAGAACTACATACATCAGCCCTTCCGAGGTGTGGTACCTAATTTGACTACTCGTATTCACTGGGCGACTTCGTGGTTGAGTGGGGCTTCTCTGGGCG
>NQII01002033.1:65414-222110 GCA_002778355.1 Clitarchus hookeri
GGGGGTGGGTGGGTGAAGGGGGAGTGGACGACTCCTCCGCGACACATGTTATAGTCGTCACGTGCATCCTTCTCGAGTTGACCTTCCCCTGCGGTGACTAGGAGTGACACGTGTCTCTACCCTGGTTATGCAGGGGGGTGGTTGTGGGCCAACGTCGCTCTAAAATTCCTAAACCGTCACACGACAGCATACAGATATCTTAAAGGGTTAACGAGGAAATTTTACTCCTTTTCACCCTTATAGGGGCCTATTTCGAAAAAATCCTATCTTAGTGGATGCCTGCACTTTAAGTGAAAGCCATCCGTAGATATTCATGCCTTTGTGCCCAGTAGTTTGGGCCGTGTGGTGCTGCATGTATCAACCAGTCAGTCGGGACACTTTTTTTCATACATAGACATTGAATCGTTTTGTTTTTTCGCTATTGTTAGTTGTAATATTTCCTTGATTGTTGTTAGTCATACTTTTTATTGTTGCATTTTGTAAGCATGGTTTTGCTACGATCACAGCTGGATACTCGTAATTTTATCATATTCCTACAATTGAAATTACCATGTTATTTAACAGAGCAAAAAGGTATTTTTTTTCATTGATTTTCGTTTTGGTTGTTTTCTTAGCATTGTGATTTTCTTAGGATTGTGATTTATTCGCCATTTCGTTTATTTAACTTTTTAATATTTGTGGCCCATATTTTAAGAAAATGCTAGGATTCTTTTTGCTTCGTGGTTGTTATGTTCTAAGGTCGTTATTTAACTGTTACTGTTGTTTTTTTTACAATTGTTCGACAATGGATACCGTCCATTAAAATGACCAAAGTAAGGCTGTTATTAATATACCGGCTTAATTCACGCCTTATGTTTAAAAGAAATGAAACACAGTTTTAAGTTTTTCAAATGTAGTAAACGTAAACTTTTCGCCAAATACTTTTTACTTGTGCTGATATAAAACTACCTGCTGTGTCTGTCCGCTGCCTGGTATCAACTTTATTAACGTGGTGTCAAACCATAAACTATCCCATCATCACAACTTTGTTCTTCTTGCTGAACAACGGAATCTGGCGTAAACTCTTCTTGAACCAGGGTTGCAAAGAATATGTTGGAAACTTTGGACATATGAAAAGTGACGTGTTCTGCCTGGGTGGCGTAGCTGAGAGTCAGGCGTTAGTGTGGCGTCCGCCACGGTGCGTCTTGGTAATGTCATCAACCCGGGATAACGGGATTGCTTTCAGAGGAGGTAAATATTAGCGCACTCTCGCCGAACGTCTCTCTGGGAGGCGATAATGAACACGTAACGCAGGACTGTTTGAGTTTCAGAGGCAGCCAATGACCNTCTCTGGGAGGCGATAATGAACACGTAACGCAGGACTGTTTGAGTTTCAGAGGCAGCCAATGACCTTGAAACGAGCTAACGACTCTTGATAAAAGCTGTTCACGGTAAGGTGAGCACTTTCGATCTCATACCATTTTATTTTATTGCTTTTTTAGACTTTATCAAAAAACAGCAATATATAGCAACCACTCTGGACCGAATCCATTATCCATAAAGAATGTTGCCAAAACTAATCATTAAACATATTCAATTTTACCAGCAAATATTTTTGTTATAATGCAAGGAATTTTATGAAAACTACCAAAGTAATAAATTATTTCAGACTATTGATTACTCTTATACCTGGAACAAAAATATAAAAAATATTACACTTTCTTATTTTAGCAAAAATAAATTTTATCGTAAACTAGAAACATTAATAGCATAACAGCTCGTATCCTCAGCGGTTTAATATTATTTTATCTTGCAAATATGTAGATCCTATCCCCTTCCCGCATATTAAGTTCTTTTTTACCACACAATACAGCAGATGTGGTTATTTGCAACACAGCATGACCATAATTTGCTGTAGAAGCAACATAAAAATTTCTCTAATGCAAGTATAACATTTGGATCAAACGTACTCATGTTTTGGATTTTTCTGTAGTCCAAGTATTCTTCAGCCATACATATAGTAATTAACATTGCCATGGGCCTGATCACTTTATTCATGCATCGGTCAAGTGAGACAATAGAATTCTTAGCAAAGTAAAAATTTATAAATTGGCTAAATCTTACCCTTATATACATTAGAACATTATAAAGGTAAATAACTTATTTTTTCATTCACAAATGTTTACTTCTAATCCAACGCTAAAGACTTGGAGCCACATTTCCCGCAGTCGTTACCAACTTAACTAGACGACTGACAGTCAAGTGTTCCCGTTAAAATATACACAGGAAGGGGCAGTGCCATTTTTTCAAAGGTTTATTTCAAAAGTGCTCACTTTGCCGTGAACAGCCTTTAGTGTTCCTAAGTATGCTCTGCGTTGTCAAGTTCCGGTGTAAAACCTCCAAAACTATTCATAGATAATTATTTATATTTCCGCACACGAGCGACGAAGAAATTTTTGTCAGGATATGTGATGCGTGTGGCAAAACTGGGATTATGTTGGATCACTGTAACCGTACGTCAGATTCCTTGTTTTCACTGTACGAGGCACAATAGTAATTTTTAATGCCGGTGACAGTTCAGCTAGCCCGCAACGGATGCGAAAATGCAAAATATTCAGTGTAAAGTAAGATATGGTTCATCTGCTTAATTGAATAGGACATCATCTTGGCATTTTCCGAATTCGGGGCCAAAGTAAAGAAAAATTGTTTGTTGACTATTTTTAGTGCAGTGAAAAGGAAAAAAAGTAAAATAAATTGTAAATTTCATTCTTTAAATTAGTGATAAAATTGTATTAATCGAAGTTCGTTACATTTCAAAAGTAAGTACAACATATCAAAAGCTGTACCAAACAAATCGAAAATAAATAAATTTAATTAAACAAAAAATTATTGCCGGTTGTTAATCCAGAATATAGTTTAAATGATTACAAGTGATTTATATAAATGTTGTATATGGACTATTCGTGGTTTCCTCATACATTTTGAAACAAATCTTTTATATTAACACAAGTATAAAACGTTTTCGATACATCGCATATTTAGAAAACAACCTGTGCACATCATACCTAGGGTGATTTTTCAAAGTCTTGATTCAAATAGTGTGAAGAAATCGCGACTAGACTAAATTATTTGTACCATAATATATTGTAGATTTTACACCTGACGGAGTTGTTGAGTTGAGAGTTTTGGGCGACGAGGTCGTGAGAGCCGATGAGGCTAAAATTAGGTGAGAATAGAGCAGCGCCGGAATTCAAGGGCGGGGGAAAAGAGAGATCCCGAGAAAACCCGCTGACCAGCGGCATCGTCCGACACGATCCTCACTTGCGAAAATCCGGGAGTGGCACGACCGGNCCCGAGAAAACCCGCTGACCAGCGGCATCGTCCGACACGATCCTCACTTGCGAAAATCCGGGAGTGGCACGACCGGGGATTGAACCCAGTTTACTTTTATATAAGGCGAGCAGGTTAACCGCTCTACTACCGTGGCCCCATACGTGATGGAATTTTACTCATACAAAAAACTTGAGTTTCCACATAGCTGCTTGTCATAATCAAGAAAATAATGTTTTTGGAACAGAATTTATTAAACCAAACCATTAGTAAAAAATTTAACAAAGAATGCTCAACGTTATTGTTGTAATTCATTTCAAGATATGATTTGCAAAAGCAACTAAAACATTTCATGGGCATTTCTTAAAAATCTACGTGATAAGTTCATGATATAAAACATTATTTTCTTAAAGTTAGAAATGTTCTCTGTGTGATTGGGGAGAATTTTTGAAGCATNAAGTTCATGATATAAAACATTATTTTCTTAAAGTTAGAAATGTTCTCTGTGTGATTGGGGAGAATTTTTGAAGCATAACAGCGCAGTTACTTTTTTCTAAGTAAACTATGTAATTACTGTGAGTAAGATTCTGTAATTTACTTAATACAAAAATACTATATATATGTTACCCGAAAAAGTAGTTACAGCAAAATATAATTAGGCCTACATGTATTTTATAAAATGCAAGCAGTGTTCGGCACGAATATTTTCTTTGATCCAGCATTCTTTAATTGCCAATCTGTATTAATTGCATACATTTATTTCATGTAAAGTAAATCCATAATTTAAAAAGAAGTTTCTTTTGATTTTGACAAATTATTTTCGCGTAATGTTGGATTTCTAGAGGTTTAAAAGAATTTGCTCAAATTAATTCTAATTGTTTTTGAATAATTTTTGCGAAAATATTTTTAATTACTGCATCAATATGTATACCACTGCATGTGTGAAAAATTCCTGTCAAAACTTTGAGGTAAGAATTCAATTTCTGTTGTAATCAATCCTTTGAAGTGCATTTTAACACTTTCTGTATTCAATGAACTGAATTTAATTGCTTAACTTCAATATAATATATGTTTCAGTGAAATGGCCTGAAGACTTGAGTGAAGCTTTCCCTTCCTCTAATTTTCTTTCCATGATTGGANAATATATGTTTCAGTGAAATGGCCTGAAGACTTGAGTGAAGCTTTCCCTTCCTCTAATTTTCTTTCCATGATTGGATCACAGTTGTTTGACGGGCATTGTACAACTGTTTATCCAGTAATATACAAGAAGATACAACGTAACCGTATAATTTGCAAGAAAGTTTAATAAAAAGGCTCCCGCGTCATAGCAGCTGTCATTGAATTCAATAAACGATCTTGATCAGAATATGAAATGACTGAGAAGTCAATGTTGTTTTAGGCTGTTCACGGTGAAATGAGCACTTTTGAAAGCCCTGCTTCAGATCTGCTTATCTGCACATTGTGTATTCTTACACCATATGCACAATTAACATTGCTATGAGCCTGATCACTTTATTCGTACGTCGGTCAAGGGCAGCTGAAAAATGTTAATAAAAGTGAATATTTTGCAAATGTTTTTATTCTTACACATATATGTATTAGAAAAACTTCAAGTAAAATAAAATATTTCTCTCTTCACAAATGTTTACTTAACAATTGCCATTTAAAGTCAACACATGGAACTATTTTCTCTGCGTCGTTGCCAACTTTACTGGGCGCGTGACAGTCAGTGTACCCGTTAAAACATACGCAGGTATGAGCAGTGATATTTTTCTAAGGTTTATTTAAAAGTGCTCACTATACCGTGAACACCATTTACCAAATGTCGCGAAATGCATGTACTGTACCTCCAAACATACCAGTTCATCCTCCCAACATAAGCTCGCACTGCCTCCAAGCAGACACGCGACGAAGTTGCTGACTGAAGTCGAATTTTTTGTGTTTATATTGTTACTGTCATTTGTAAAAGTCTTCAATTAAGAGTGTAGTGGAAATGTTTTGGCAGCTCTTGACATCGAGGTCTTGAAAGCCGTCGAGGGTTAAATGAGGTGAGTATGGAGCAGTTCGGGAATGCAAGGGCGGGGGAAACAAGAGATCCCCGAGAAAACTCGCCGACCAGCTGCATCGTCCAGCACGATTCCCACGTGCGAAAATCCGGGAGCAACCCCACCGGGAATCAAACCCGGTTCACCTGGGTAGGAGGCGAGTATTTTGGCTACCACGCCACCGCGGCCCCTCCTTTACAATTATGAGGGGGCACGCCTTTATACGCCTCCTATGGCAATTTTGGGGATGTCCACTTTAGGCCGTTCATTCTGTATATATATATATATATAGANACACTTAAAGTTACCTCGGAAGTTAGCGAGATACCTGTAGTAGCACACGGTTTGTTTGCATTTACAGATTCACAAAGTTTTAAAAGGAATTATCCCTGCATCTTGAATTTATAGTTTTTCTCCTACTCTTGCCAGTGGAGAATTAGTTTTGCGTTTTGTGGGCCCACTGGGTATACATAGGTTATACCTTAGGACACTTCATAATCTTTTTCGTATAGCTTCTCTTCATGTTATCGTCTCTCTAGTCATTTGCATAAATAATTTTGTTTATTTTCAGTTCTTACCTGTTAGAAAGTAATGAAGGTAGTAAGAAAACAATAAATCCAGAATGTTTGAGATATTATTATCTGTGCCCTGTAGCGCCAAAAATTTTAATACAGCATCTGAAATAGTGAAATACCATGGTGAGAAAACTGCTAAATCCAAGATAGAAGGGGCCAATCCCCCTTAACAATGCAAGTTACATTAAAAGTACATAAGTGCTATATATATATTTTTAGGCGCGTTTGAGGCACAGTTATATGGGTGAAAATAACACGCGCCCTCCATCGCCCTTACGCTTAAGGCGCTGATCCTTCGTGCAACGCTTCCGTCGTCACGCTTTCCTGTGCAAAATAGATGTGCAACAGTTGNACGCTTAAGGCGCTGATCCTTCGTGCAACGCTTCCGTCGTCACGCTTTCCTGTGCAAAATAGATGTGCAACAGTTAGTATTTGTTACACGCTATGAAAGTCCACAAATGTAACGATGTCTGCACTGTTTTACTTTTATCTTACCTACATAGGAAATTGCGTAGGTAAGCTCTAAATACGGGGTATATTTTTTACCATATTCAAGCCTTTTTTTCTCTTTGGATAATCTTAATAAAATAACAAAAACTTTATTGATATAACTAATAAGCTTATTTTCATCTTCATTAGTAAAATAATTGTTAGTTAATTTTTTTAAATCTCAAATGGTATGCTCGCCTTGACGTCTCGTTGACAGCAATATCATTAGAGATGAAACAAGAGAGATTACTCGTAGTGCGTTCTCACGTGTTTAATATTTTTAAAATTTATTTCAGGTTTGCTTAAAATTTTATTTACTGTATTTTACGTTGTTTGTTGCGGTAGTTTTTGTGTGCAGTCATGAGTTCTAGCAATGTGAATAAAAAAGAAGTCACCACTCATCAATGCCAACAGGATATCATTAACCTCACCGAATCTTTGTATTCCCTAACTAAGCGAGGGGAAATGAAACCTTGCAACGTCGCGGAAAGAGCGGCAGAAATGTTGAAACTCTCCGGATCCACAGTGCTAAGGTATGTTAAAATATATGTAGTATTAACCATTGCGTTTGCAAGTTGTGTGTGTTAAGATCAATTACGTTGGCCCACGAAATGTGTTTACAAGAACATTAAGAAAATTTGTTAATAACTTGATAACATCGTCGAACGTTGTCTACGTGTCTTTTTAACGTTTTATTTGGGTAATTATTAAGTTTAGGGGCTTTCTGTAAAAAAACAATAATTCACGGAAAATGGTATATTTACACTATACTAATGATGCAGAACACGAATTTACGAGGGGCATTAACGTCCGACTAATTTCGTAAAATGTGCCCACCTAACCTAACAGAACCTAACCCCACGATGGGTGAATCACTATTTTACATTTTTAAACTAACCTAGGATTGTTGGGTTTTACACTAACCTAGGATTGTAGGGTTATATAGACTCAAATGTGAGTGTATGAATCACCTAACAGAAAGGTGGTATTACAATGTGTAATTAAAAATAAATACTATTATTTGTTGGAATTTGTGTAACCCTGCGAGGGATTCTTCTTAAACAACCCAATATATACATTGGAAATTTGTTATAAAGACAACTGACAATGATAAGGAAAATTGCCTCTATAGTGAGTTTGTTATAGCCAATTAATTTTATATAGGTTATGGAGAGATGGTGCATTTTAAGATTCTGAAGAAGGAGCTTGTTTTGTATTTATAAGTTACATTGCGGCATTNGAAGAAACAGCTTGTTTTGTATTTATAAGTTACATTGTGGTATTAATTCCCATTGTTATACATCACTAAATAGATTACAGTCGATATAACTGGAACTTCCCCTACTATCAAACATGTCTGTATCACTTCACTAAACACGAGAGGACATCGTAATCGATGAAAGCACAGTCATAAGCTTTTAAGAAAACAATTGTGTATTAATGCATTTCCCTAACACCGCTGTTCTAAAGCCATTGTCTTTTAGTTATTGTAAATTATCAGTGTCATATTTTTCACTTTCAGTGCTACATAGCCAACCTAATTTGCATAATTTAAAAAGGACCATAATTCAGTTTCTGGGTCAACTACAGTTACTGATAACAAAAACATACAAGGGTCATCGTCATGGACAATGCACCATATCACAGCGCACAGGTGTTAGCTCCAACATTTTTTTTTTTAATAAATAAAATATTTATATTGTTTGTGACATGTTAGATTCTGTGCTAGTCAACACAGGTATCAGGAAAACAGTTACATGTTATATGATAAAAAGTTTAAGAATGTCTAGTACAGTAGTTATATACATTTTTATCACGCTCACATTATAGAAGTCTCCAATCATACATTTGGTATCCAATAAATACTTGCAACCAACCAACTATTTAAAAGTTTATGTTTTGGAAAGAATTGTGCTTAATTCAAACATTCTATACAACAGACATACAGTTGGCAACATTCAAGGGCAATACATTTTAACTTGTTGTATCGTGTGGTGATTTCAGCTAGAGAAGTTCCCCAACAGTAGCTGGAGGAAGGATGTCATCATCAATCGGCTGCAGCAGCACAACATTCCGTTTGCTGTATCCTTTTTTTGCAAAATATTTTTGTGTAGTGTTAAATTGTAGGGTAATGTTGTTGAGCATTGCTTTATAGCATTATATGTAAAGTAGCAGTCTACATCAGAGAGCAGCTATTGAAGCATGTAATTTTTTTTAATAATTGGTTTCTAATTTTTGGAGTGGAGATGGATGTATTCATTTCTTTTTTTTTATATAGTTGCTGCTGTGTTGAGTTGTTTATGTACTTTTTTGTTTTGATCTATGGTAATTATGTAGCAAAAGGAATCACTACAATCCATAAGTTATTACCGGTACTTCTAACTAACTAATAAATAAATAAACAGTTTTTATAAGTACTGCGGCTTATGCCCTTAGGATGTTTTAACTTAATGCAAANTTTTATAAGTACTGCGGCTTATGCCCTTAGGATGTTTTAACTTAATGCAAATTGGAGATGTTAGGATACACCATTGTCAGCTTCTTTAATTATTGTAAACAANCAGAGAGCAGCTATTGAAGCATGTAATTTTTTTTAATAATTGGTTTCTAATTTTTGGAGTGGAGATGGATGTATTAATTTCTTTTTTTTTATATATAGTTGCTGCTGTGTTGAGTTGTTTATGTACTTTTTTGTTTTGATCTATGGAAATTATGTAGCAAAAGGAATCACTACAATCCATAAGTTATTACCGGTACTTCTCACTAACTAATAAATAAATAAACAGTTTTTATAAGTACTGCGGCTTATGCCTTTAGGATGTTTTAACTTAATGCAAACTGGAGATGTTAGGATACACCATTGTCAGCTTCTTTAATTATTGTAAACAACAGTTCTCTCTAATATTTTGTTTACTGGAGACACATTTTTTAGTTATGTTTAATTTGTTATTGTCATTTCTTTACAAAATCTGTGACACACTTATTTTGTTCCTTCTCTAAGCATTTTCTTAGCAACATGTTTCAATTTAATTGTTTGAATATTAGACATTAGTGAAACCAATGTCTTTTCATATTAGTTTTAAGTTAGATTTTTGTTTGTAAAAATATTTTAAGATAGCAACAGAGGTTAACAGCATTAAATACGGGCCCGGAGCCCAACTAAAACATAAACACAGCGGCCTACCGCCGGTTCAATTATTTGAACAAAGTCTGTCGGGTTGCATTTTTGTTGCAACCCCACTATAAGAGTTAGGGGAACTTCGGTGAGTAGAAGAGACTTTTTTTTTGCTGGTTGCAAATATACTGCCGGCATACAAAGTTTAATTGGAAATTATTGCATGGTTTCGCGATATATAATACGAAGCCAAAATTGCTACGTGGCCACCATTTCGAAAACAAGTGTCTGGCCCACTTCAAACATAGCAGTTCACTTCTACTTCGACAAATTTAGTAGGAGTCGGTCAGTTGTTTCCTGTGGTATGACATAAAATCTTTTTACTCGTTTGGCGCTATTTCACACAATAGCTCACAAAAGTAGCTATGTGTCGGCATATATGATGCTTCTAATAAATGCTTTCAGTATACAAAATTTGGTCTGATGTGGTTGAGCGTGTGTTAGATATACCAAATAAACCTACAATATTTGTACGGCTGCCATTTTAAAAATAAGTACCTTATCTATTTAAGTAAATATACGTTTGCGTGGCCTACAATATTATTATTTACTTGTCAAACNAAGTAAATATACGTTTGCGTGGCCTACAATATTATTATTTACTTGTCAAACTTGACAATAATTGGTTGAGTATTTTTGAGATATCTAATTAGGATTCTATTTTTTATGTTTGCTGCTATCTTCCAAAATGGCGAGACTATAAAAATATGCATCTCTCAATACAATGAATACATGACGCACTGTCAACGTACAGAATTTGGTTTAAACCTGTTGAATAATTCCCGATAAATGACATACCACCCTAAATTTAAAAATTGCCACCATTTAGAAAGTACGCGTCTGGCGTGGTTGAAAACTATTTGTTAGATGTCATTATGTACTATATGTGTACTGAGTTGAGTGAAATTCGTATTANTCTGGCGTGGTTGAAAACTATTTGTTAGATGTCATTATGTACTATATGTGTACTGAGTTGAGTGAAATTCGTATTATGCATTGAAAAGATTTTATGGGTGATACACACAAGCACACACACAGAGACAGGAAAGTAATCTCATAAGCTTTTGTATTCTTGGGAAAGTAGGCTAAAAATAATACCATACGGTCTTAGTTGATTGGTTTTTATTTTCTCTGGCAAAAATTCGCAGTGCCACGATATTTAAGTTATTTGGTGAGATACGCGTAATCGACGAATGTATAGAAAATGTGACCCCCCACTACCAAATATTAAGTTACAAGTTCATCTTGTTTAACGCATCGCACAGTTGACGTAATATCCCAGCCTTTCTGGCTGATGTATAACGCTGGACGTGCGAATCGCGCTGTCGCACCAATGAAATCGCGTACTTTCTGCAGCTTGCCAACGCCGTACTTCAAAAAACAGATCATGTGTTCGCTATTAAACTTTCTTGACTCAATGCTCGGCTCTTAAAAATCAGAATTTTACTTTCTTATGACCAAGCCCTAAAAAGCGAGAGCGAGTTCTCGGAGAAACATGCTCAATCAGGCAGTCTCAATTACTTAAAGCAGCTGTGTTCGGAAAAACAATATTTCCAAGTTTTTCAGTTAGGCAATTTGAAATTAAACCTGCTGTATGGTTTCGTAATTTGGCAATTGCGTTCTCTTTCCTAGAGAAATGTGGGAGTTCTACCACACATCAGTCGCCACGTTCGGTTTCTCATTTTTCATTTTTGAATGGTACCGTCATTTAAAAATAATATTTAATCACTTAAGAGCACGTCCGGAAATTTACAGAGAATAACATATCCGAGAGTATATAAACGTGTAAAAATACGTGTTTATAGTCGGCACGGAATCAGCAGGTTATTAACAGCGTTGGAACCGTTTTATCTCTACGCAGTAGACAAAGAGAGAGATACTTTAATGACTTTCGGAACGCCGATGGCTATTTTTTAAAGTTCCATTTTTTTTAATGAAAAACTGTACATTTCTGGCGCACAATTAGGAATTGTACCAGGAGACAGCACAGCTGCTGAAAATTTGCTGCTCTCTCCTTTGTCAGTGTTCACTATTTAGAGCCGTATGTATAAAAGAGAGGGGGAAGGGGGAGGAAGGGGTGCTGTAGACTCGGCGAAATTGCCTAACGTCAGGGCAAAGGGCACGACGCGTCTGACAAGCCCTTGGAAGGCAGAATGGTTCAGATTAAATTCTAACTGCTGCAGGCAACCACTTGGTCTTTTGTCCTCGACGGTTCCATCGCGTCTCGTCAGCTGGATGCTCCCGCCGGCCCGCTTCGCCGTCAATTGAAGCTTGTAGTCCCAGCTATTTTTTGTTTCATTCGTAGATTTTGTGCTGTAATTAAATATTTTCGGAATACAACTTTNGGCTATTTTTTGTTTCATTCGTAGATTTTGTGCTGTAATTAAATATTTTCGGAATACAACTTTTTGTCAGAAAAGTTAAAAATCAGTTTTTTAAGTAAAATTTTTTTTTTCACTTTTACAATATCGTGTTGAAAAAATTGTGAAAGTTCTGAACAAATACATGTGATTAAAGTATAANCGACGGTTCCATCGCGTCTCGTCAGCTGGATGCTCCCGCCGGCCCGCTTCGCCGTCAATTGAAGCTTGTAGTCCCAGCTATTTTTTGTTTCATTCGTAGATTTTGTGCTGTAATTAAATATTTTCGGAATACAACTTTTTGTCAGAAAAGTTAAAAATCAGTTTTTTAAGTAAAATTTTTTTTTCACTTTTACAATATCGTGTTGAAAAAATTGTGAAAGTTCTGAACAAATACATGTGATTAAAGTATAANTTTTTTTTTCACTTTTACAATATCGTGTTGAAAAAATTGTGAAAGTTCTGAACAAATACATGTGATTAAAGTATAAATGATATATACATAAATGTATATAGCATATGTTGCACATCTCACCTGGATAGAAGAGTGCACAGACGGAAGCGATGAAACGCTAGGCGTGCGTGTTGTGTCGTCCTTATCGCTCCCTTACTTCTGGGCCGTAAAGGCGCTAAGCAGCATAAGGTGCATAGGAGTCGTAAGGGGCCTCCCTTATTGTCATATGGTTATCGTTGTAAGAATCTCTGCATATTCTAATATTTAAAAAGCTAGAGAATATTTCAACGTAATTTTTTTTTCTTACAGAAATTATAGTCTATAATTTGTTGCTAGTTTACATTTTTGGTTGTTGAAACACAAATGTTGTCGTTGAAAAGTCTCAAAGTCAGCAAAAAAGATTGTAAGCAGCCTTCTGTTCACGATATTTATTTCTCTGTTTAACATTGTTTTAAAATATGGCGACAATGTAGCAACTTTTCTGAACGAATTGCTGCATTAAAACCCTTTAATCACAGCTTAAGATTCTGAGTAAACAGAACAAACGCGAAGCTTATCTATACTATTTTCCGTCGCCATGCTTTCTTACGGCCGGAAGTGACCTTGAGGAGGTTTAACATTTTCTCTACGGAAGCGCCTTAAATGCTGGGCCGAGCCTCAGCCGATTACGGATTACAACACGCCTCCTGCCTTCGTTCGCCGTTTCCAGCTTGCCGGGTTGTCATACGAACAATACGGTCTCCAGTCCTCTGCAAGTATATAATATTAATCTACATATTTTACCATAGAGTACTGTCAGCGTTTTTTAGACCGTCGTCTCCCCGGTGTCATCATGATACTCTATTTCTAGTTGAAGAAATTCAAACCAATACTTTGCTAAACAGTACACCGCCTTAGTAAAGTAATACTACCATTCGATAGCTACCGTGCTGATAAAAGACAAATTCGAAAACTTTACATCTCAATACCAATTAATATAATGTAATACATATAAAATTAAACTAGCTATTTACCAGTGCTTCGTCGAAAAAGTAATTGCGTGTTTGTTATGGGATTAAATTTGTTGCAGTTTATAGCCAAAATATGTTGCAGAAATTTACCAAGATATTTAAGAACAGATTCCGTAAACACTTGTGTTTTATTGCCAAGACGTGTAGAATGACGAGTAAAGCATGCGTAATCACAGTAGCTAAGTGTTTTGTAACAAATAATTGACGCCGCACTGCCACTGTGGAAGACATGGTGGCTTATAGTGTCGTAGTTAATGCCTCCAGGCACAGACTATATGATGCCTGAAGGTTAAGGGGTTTTGCAATAATGTAGTCGTTTACTGTTTCATTTGAAGGACGAATATATTGTCTCGAATATATTCACAAAACAACATACATTAACATTTCCAAGGTATGGTACTCTAATAATTTGAATTTGACTACTCGGATTAACTGCTGACGACTTCGTGATGGAGGGGGGGCTTCTCTTGACGGTGATTGTATACTTAACCCTTCTGGTATGATGTCAGCTGTGGAGGGTGAGCTCCGGAGATGGGCGGCCTTGGACAAAGGCCTGTANACTACTCGGATTAACTGCTGACGACTTCGTGATGGAGGGGGGGCTTCTCTTGACGGTGATTGTATACTTAACCCTTCTGGTATGATGTCAGCTGTGGAGGGTGAGCTCCGGAGATGGGCGGCCTTGGACAAAGGCCTGTAGGTGCTGCCGTCTCACTGGACCGCTGTTCTACTGACGTACTGACGTGGCCGAGGGTCCGATGTGCCCCCGGCCCCCTCGGCGCGGTTGACTTCTCTCTGCGCGGCGATATTCAACTGACTGCTCTCTCGAACTCATGTCTCTGGGCGGTAATAATAGACTGTTACCCACTTCTCTCGTAAAGGGGTTTATATGGACGCCAGCCTCACTCCCTATGTGTCGGCACGTGTCTCTATTATTATGGGAGGGGGTAAGGTGAAAGAAAGCAGAACAATGCCTTTCAAAACATGTGCCCTGGTTCCTGAAGGTTGGGGGGTGGCACCTTGCTCCTAGCTTGCTTTGTCAGCTATTCTCGGTGCGTTTACACATTGTCCTGTGTTTAGCTAAGGGGGGTGGGGGGTGTTCTTGGCACCATTATCCAGCTCGTCAGCTATTTCTTCCGCGGTGCGTGTTTTCTGAATTTAGGCGAACTGCGTTTCTATATCTCATGAAACCTCTGCGATCAACAGATCTCACGGGCCTGCTAGAGGCGTAGGGAGGTGGGTGAAGGGGGGAAGGCCTAGGCCGCAGGACACGTGTAACTGCGCTCCGCCACCTGCCTCGTGACACGTGTCGACTGAGAGGTGCTCGCAAAGTGGGTCAGCGAGGTTGCTATTCCAAAAGACGTCACACGTCATAATAAAACAATTGATGCCAACAAATGTTGTTGAAGGAAATATAACATGTACTATACAAAAAAGATAAAGTTATAGATAGAGGCACTTGACTAAAATTAATTTCCGTAGTCAAATAAATTTTGGAAACTACACCNGGCCGCAGGACACGTGTAACTGCGCTCCGCCACCTGCCTCGTGACACGTGTCGACTGAGAGGTGCTCGCAAAGTGAGTCAGCGAGGTTGCTATTCCAAAAGACGTCACACGTCATAATAAAACAATTGATGCCAACAAATGTTGTTGAAGGAAATATAACATGTACTATACAAAAAGATAAAGTTATAGATAGAGGCACTTGACTAAAATTAATTTCCGTAGTCAAATAAATTTTGGAAACTACACCNAAAAAGATAAAGTTATAGATAGAGGCACTTGACTAAAATTAATTTCCGTAGTCAAATAAATTTTGGAAACTACACCAAACGCTTATGTATAATTTTGTTGCCTATATTCATACAACTTCGTACGGTAACAAAATTGTTTTTTTTACAATTTAGATATTGTTACACAACACCAGGGGCATACCCGATTTCGTGAGGGGTGGAGGTCTTAATAAAATTAAAATATTTTAATTTTATTTTAATTTACTTATAATAATATAAGTAACTATTCACACAGCTGTTATTTAAAATTACCTTGAGTTAAAAGCAAAATAATAATTTTTTTTTAATAATTCGTTTTTAGATAGTTGGTTAGCAGCAAATTTAGACCATTGCGTCGGCAGGAGAGATAAAAGAGCGGGTTTTCATGGAATTTAATCCTTGACATTTCTCTGAGCACTTGACGGCCAGTTTTAAGGTTTCCAGCACCACTCTCGACCTTTATCACGTAATTTCAAATGACATGGCAGATGTCTCTGGAATTAAATGTTATTCAAAATGGCAGAATTATATTTAACTTTGCTGTTCTGCGACGCGTTAAGGCGTGCACGAAAAAATACACTGCAAAAATATAAAACAATTACTTGAAAAATATAAAGACATTTTTGCAGGCTCGCAGAAACAATCCAACTTCTTTACTCAGACGTCTTAATAATGATAATTTTGAAGTAAATACTAGATTAAAAGTTAATTCTTATAAAGCACAAAAATGATAGCAAAATGACAAACAAGATTATTTCTGTCAGCTTTCTGTACATTGAGAATTGAAAATTATTCAAATGTGACCTTACATCACATATATATTAAAGTATTTTGAAATGCTATGTAATTTTATACAAAAAATTAGCAGATTAGTATAATGTTACACCACTAAATGTAGATGTGTCCTTAATTGTTTTTAAATTATATAAAATAGCTTTAAAAAACGCAGATAATCAGTCCACTCTAACTTTATGTTAACAAGGAGTATTTGCTATATGTTATATTGAATGAAAAGTAGGCCTGCTACTATTTTGAGTACATTCTATAAACTAAGAAATAATATTTTCCATAGGAAATGTAGGTCTAAATTTAATACCCTTGATAATTTATCCGAAACGCATTAACTTACACAGAAAATATATTTGGTCAGTGTCACCAAGAAACGTACATATCCACTATATTTCGCTCTACGTCACAACACACGTTCGTGATATAGGGAAGGAAATTCTCCAGACATTACAGTCGCTAGGAATGCAAAAGTTAAAAGAAAGAACTGTATCATACTATGGGCGTCAAGTGACACGCATACGCACACGAACACGCACACTATAATTTCCTGTCTGTGATTTACCGGTTTGACAATTTCTGAATTCCATCGGCCAAACTGAAAATGGGTTTTTATTCCCCGCCACGGTAGTTTCAGCTAACGTGCCATAACTAGAGACCTGAGAAATTCGCTAATTCATTTTCAAACAAGCTATAATTCATAACACGTGTTTGATATAACTTAAGCCATTGGTGCACACGGCGTTTAACACCACCTGGAGAACGCTGGTCCAATCGCCACCTTCCACTGTGACAGCAGACAACCAATGTGCATTAAATGCCGGCTTATTTGTACATAAAACTATAGAGTCTAGTCTGCAGGTCATTGAACTCGCGAATTTTTCCTGTCTCTAGCCATAACTGAAAACGCTGGCAAAGATGGGGTGATCCATTTCTGTAGGCTAAATTCCTTCGTGTATCTATTAAAAAAATTCGATATATTAGGATGGACCATCAAATTATTCAGAATAAAAGTTTACCATTTTAAGTGAGTTTTTATTTTCTTAGAATATTTGTCTTGGCATAAATAAACCCGACCAGTACAAAGTAGATGCGTAATTCCAGTGGATAAAATAATACAATTTGCTGATATTTATAGATATAAAAATTACCTGCACAGAAAATAAAAAATTTACACCTTTAATTATTTCTGGCTGTAAAGTTTCTGAGTAGAAAAGAAAATGTTTGTGGCTGACCGCATTTACTACCCCTTAAAGGATAGACTGCTCGAACAAAGTTTGTGCACATCTTTGAACTTTCCAATTTCGATCCCCCCACCCCTAAACCATGTCAAGGGGGAGGAGATATGGAGACCGGAAAGGTATGTTTTCAAACATTTTCGCCTCTGGAAGCCGCCGTTTTCGGTGGATTTCACCAGGATTTGAGGGAGGGCTGTCTCTTTGGATTTTCCCTCGGCCGTTGGGTCAGTTATGTCCTTTTTAAAAAATGTGGGTACCCCTACGGGGAGGAGGGTATTTATTTTTTTCTGCTCTTAAAGCCACAGTTTTCGGACGATTGCGGTGGGATTTGAGGGAGGGCTGTCGTCTTTGGACCCTACCTCGGCCGCGGGGTAAGTTATGCCCTTATGGAAAAATGTCAGTACCCCTACAGGACGGATGGGGGAAATACGTTTTAAAGACCTGGGAGAAGCAGTTGTCGGCCTATGTCGATGGGATTTGAGGGAGATAACTTACTTAGGCCCTTTTAAATTAATGTCGGTACACTTGAGGGTGGTTGGCGGTTCTATATGGTTTTTTGTACCTGGGTATAACAGTTTCTATGTCCAATAGCTATGGGATTTGAGGTAGGGAACTTAGTTAAGCCCTTTTGGATACTTGGTTTGGGCGATTGAAGCAGAGATGATATAGAACGTGACGGAGATCGTGTGTATCAAAGAAAGGAGACAGAAATCATGTGTATCATTGTGCCCAGTGGTTTGGGGCGAAATTGCGACCACGGCTCTACCACGCCTCATTGGGACTTCTTTAATGCAGCCTGTACCACATGTGGTCACATATGTGATGTTGCCGGTCCCAAGGCCGGACAAATGCAGAGAGGGTATGTTTGAGGTGTAGGCGTACATCTTAAGCACATCAATAGGTTGTATATGGTCGTGCTTTGTGGAGGGTGTGCCCGTGTTGGTGGTCACCCTCCATGGTTCTGATGGAACCCTGACACATGTGTATGCCTGTGGTTATGGCCGTCCAGCCGTATACAGACGTGCCGGAGGGTGTGCCCGTGGTGGGGGTCACCTTCCGCGGTTCCAATGGAGCCTTACACGTAGGGGTGGCTTTTGTGATGGTCCCCTGCCAGCTTTGGCTGAATTTTACGCATGGAGGGTGCGTCTGTGATGAAGGCCACCCTTCAAGGTTCAATACGGACCTTATGCATGGGCGTGGCTATGGTGCTGGCTTAAGTCCATGTATACAAGAAGTATCAGATGTGTGGAGGCTGCATCTGTGGTTATGCACACCCTCCAAGGATGGCTGTGTCGCATACATGTGGTCTGTTTGCAGTGTGTCATATTTTACCGATGGGTTTCTTTTTGTTACAGATGGTGAATAGTTTGGTGTGACCACTGAAAACTGTGTTTGTGAACTTTGACGTTCTGAAATAGTAATTTGGGAAGTCGTGTGTGTGAACATTGACTATGTGAATTTGTAATTTGGACATTCGTGTCACGTTGCCAAAGGTTAAGGAGTGGAAAAGTTAGGCCACCCGGTCACAAAAGGACAGAAAGCGCCACAATAAGCGTTCGTCAAGAGAACATGTGTCTCAGCAATCAGACAGTGTGTCCGGTGGATATGATGAGTCTGAANGTTCGTCAAGAGAACATGTGTCTCAGCAATCAGACAGTGTGTCCGGTGGATATGATGAGTCTGAAATAGCTCAGGTGTCAACACCTGTGCGGACGTCAACACCCGTCCAAGGAGTGCGACCTCCAACAATATTTCACGACAGCCAAGTGGCAGGGCCTTCACACGCCCCTGATCCAACTGTCGTGCAAACAAGGGGAAGGTGAAAAACACGCTCGCATGTAGCCTCTGATGCTGGACATTCACATGCTCCTATACCACCTGTTGTTGTGCCTTGTGAAACAAGCATCTTAACACCGTCAATCCTGTTGGATGACGAAACAACCAAGGGTTNCCACCTGTTGTTGTGCCTTGTGAAACAAGCATCTTAACACCGTCAATCCTGTTGGATGACGAAACAACCAAGGGTTTTCGTGGGCCGTTTTACAAAGAGGAAAATTCACCTGTGCTCATCCTCCAAGAGGAACAGGTGGCTCTTACAAGGGCGAGACCAATAACCTATCATTCACGGCACTACCATGCTGCCCGTAGAGGTGGGCCAGTTGCTGCAGAGGCACACAACATGGGCCAGATGGATAATGAGTGTAGGCATTGTGGTGCACTCTTTTTTGAAAGTGAAGGCATAAAATGCGATGGCGTGTTCATCATGTGTTGCATGAGGGGCAAGGTCCAGTTACCTCCTCGCAGTGAGTGGCTTGCTATCCTACGGGAACTTCTCACGGCGATTCAGATGAGAGTGCTGATTACAGACAGTTCATCAGGAACTACAATGCAGCATTATCGTTCACCTCATTCTGTGCAGACGGCTTCGTTGAATCCCCTCGCCGATCTGTGTATACATTTCAAATTAACAGACAAGTGCATCATCTCATCTCTGGGGCTGCACGTCCAGTGGAGGGCAGAGATCCTCGGTATAATCAACTTTACTTTATCGATATGGATGCAACGAATTCTGCCCGGGTGCGTCAGCACAATCCTTGCCAGCTTGGAAGTTTGGAGACTCTAGAACATCTTCTTGGTGAGATCAATCCTTTGGTGCAGATCCACAAGTCGATGCATCAGGTGATGGTGTCGGAAGAAGAGGAGTCAAGCAGATGGGTCGCCCTTTGAGGCCGGTCACCTTGACGATCAAGACGGGCCTGAACAAGGATCCNGAAGAGGAGTCAAGCAGATGGGTCGCCCTTTGAGGCCGGTCACCTTGACGATCAAGACGGGCCTGAACAAGGATCCCAACATGTACAACCTTCTTGTTGCTCTAAATGAGGTAGCAGCGATTTTTTAGGGTTACGTCTCACTCTTACGAAACGATGTCAGGATTTATCCTAAAGATAGGCCTGCACAGGCAATAAGTCACCTCAATGCCTCGGCAGACCCATTGACTTACCCTCTCCTGGTCCCACACAGAGAACATGGGTACGCCTGTGGCCAGTGGCGGATTTACCAGCAGGCTGAGTAGGCTGGAGCCTAGGGCGGCAGATTTCAAGGGCGGCAAATTTGGGGACAAATTTTTTTTTATGTCTTACAGAAATTAAAAAGATTCATATTTATATACCTAAATGTTATTATGTCCACACAAACAATTCAACATGTAATATGTTTCACCACTTAGATAAATGTTTCTACAATATGCGTAGTCGCGTTTGGTTGCGGCGCGGGAACGAGTGACATGACCGTTCGCTAAGTGTGTCTGGCCGAATTGACTGCACGAGCGCAGCGCGGCGCGGCCGCCGCGGGAGCCTAAGCGGGGTCGTGCTGTTGTAGGCACACGCCGCGTGGTGGCTACGAGTTCCAGAGAGATAAATATAGAGCGCCGGCCGGCGATACAAGCGGGGAAGTCCCGTCCCGTATTTACTTTTTCTGGTTGTGTGCTGTAAGTTTTCAAAGTGTTTCGTGGACTGTATGAATACTTTCATAGCATAATATCACCGGTGCGTAGAAACTTATAGTCGGTAAGTAATCATATTATATTACAATAAATCATCCGTAACGAATCAGTAAGACGTAATTTAACTTGATAAATAGCTGTTTCGGAAGCTATGCAAAAAAATTTCGATTTTTTTGTTATATCATACTTAAATAAATTTCTTGTACTTATGTTAGGTAATTATTCAATGTCTGAAGTCTGAACAAAGGATGTACGAGAAATAAAACTCCCAATGTAATCTTTTTTATTTCAGTTCTTGGAATCCAAGAAATTGTTAGAATGAGTGATGGGAGAAAGCGACTTAGTGGAGCTGAGTATAAAAAGAAGGCCAAAATGAAAAAAGAAGAACAAGAACAGATTATCCGTAAAACGATAAAAATTGACAGTTTTTTTAAAAGTGGAAGTGGAAGTAGTGTTGAAAGACCAGGAACTTCAACAACATGCACTGACACAATACAATCTGGAAAAGATGAAACGGATTTGAACTCTGCGGCCCAACAACAACAGTCATCTGTTGAACCATCTACTTTTGAAAAAACGGATATTTATGTTTTTGACGTAGAGGCGGTAGAGGAATCATCAATAAGTATAACAATTGAAGATGCGTATCAGAATCAGACGTTAAGTAATGACCAAGTGCAAACAACAGTAAATCTAAACAAAGATCCAGCTTTATGGGAAATCAACGATACCTTAAGGGAGATTATCGCAAGGTACGGCTTCGATCAAAACAAGTCTTGTGACTTCTCTAAAAGTGAAAAAATATATGCTGATCAGCGTCGTTTCTTGCCAGTGAGTATCTTCCAAAGAAAAATGAAAAATAATGAAGTGAATGACCGAAATTGGCTGGTTTATTCTGAAAGTAAAAGATCTGTATATTGCGGGCCCTGTTTGGCATTCGGTCCATTGGAGAATAAGACTCAGTTTGAGAACGAAGGATTTAATGACTGGAAAAATGCAGAACACCGAGTAGCTCAGCATGAAAACTCTGCGCGTCATAAATCTAGTATCCTTAGTTTGAAAGTTAGAAGTGAGATTGATGGCCGACTCGATAATTTACTGCATGTCCAGATTGATGAAGAAATTACTTATTGGAGAAACGTTCTGAAGAGGGTTGTTGCCGTAGTGAAGCGACTGTGTTCAAGAGGCCTCGCTTTCAGAGGAAAAAATGAAAAGTTCGGTGATCCGCATAACGGAAATTATTGTATGATTTTGGAACTGTTAGCTGAATTCGATCCTTTTTTAGCCAGTCATATTGAACGATTTGGGAATCAAGGATCTGGAAGTACCAGTTACTTATCAAAGACCGTTTGCGATGAGTTTATTCTCTTGATGGGTCATAAAGTCTTAAAACACATTGGAGACGAGATAAGAAGGGCGAAATATTTTTCCTTAATCATCGATTCAACACCAGATATAGCACATGTGGACCAACTTACCCTCGTCATTAGATACGTTTTGGAAACAGGCGAACCGTGTGAAAGATTTCTCAAGTTTTTGCCCTCAGTGGGACATAAAGCTGAAGAAATGTTTTCTGCCATTATTTCGGAACTCAAAACACTGGGCATAAATATTGAAGACTGTCGTGGACAATCATATGATAATGCCGCGAACATGTCTGGTGTGTACAATGGCTTACAGGCTCAAATTCAAAGCCAAGCACCTTTTGCTTTTTTCGTTCCTTGCTCTGCCCACTCTTTAAATTTAGTGGCAACTGCGGCTGCTGAATCTTGCACAGAAGCTTGTCGCTTCTTCATGTTGCTTCAAGAAATCTACGTTTTTTTTTTAAGTTCGACACAGCGCTGGCAAAAATTAATGACTGAAATCGGGAAAGGGAAAACGCTAAAGAGAGTAAATCTGACACGTTGGTCAGCTAGAGAGGACGCATGTAGAAGTTTGAGAGATTGTTGGCACGAAGTCCTTAAAACTTTGGAATCAATCAAGGATGATTGTACCGAAAAGCCTGTAACGCGAAACGAAGCGACGGGAATACTTTTGAATTTAGAAAAACTGGAAACGGCGGTAATGGTTGTTGTGTGGAATGTTTTTTTGGAAAGAATAAACAAAGTGAATGTTCAAATTCAGGCTTCTACCGTAGATTTGATCACTGTTGCCGATCTTTACGAATCTCTTTGCAAGTTTTTCGTAGCTGAACGAGAAAATTTTAAGTATTTCGAACAAAAGGCGATGGAATTAAGCGTGTCGAAGCAGTATACAAAAGACATGGGAAAAAGACAACCGAAAAGGAAAAAAAATTATGATGAAACACCCGATGAAGAAATGAGAATGACTGCGAGTGATACTTTCAGGGTTAACACATTTCTCGTCCTCATTGATAGACTCGTATCCGAATTAGAAAAACGGCAGGAGGCCTACAACAGGTTCAATGAAAAGTTTTCATTTCTGACCAAAATGAGTGAATTGTCATCATCAACCCTTACGGAAAAAGCCCTTTTCTTGGAAGAAATGTATCCTAATGATTTAGAGACTGACTTAGTTCAAGAATGCATACATTTTCAATGCCACCTTTCTTCTGAAAGAATTTTGGTAAAACCAGATTCTGGATCATTGAAAAGTCTATCTTCGTTCCTGCGAAAACAGAATTTGCAAAACGTTTATCCAAACTTGGATATAGCAGTTCGCATGGCTCTATGTACACCAGCGACAAATTGTTCGGGTGAGAGAAGCTTTTCTTGCTTAAAACGGGTGAAAAATTATCTAAGATCTACCTTAAGCCAAGAAAAGCTAAACGCCTTAGCTCTTTTGTGCATAGAGTCAGAACTAATGAACAAGATTTCATACGACGATATAATTGATGATTTTGCCAATAGAAAATCGCGCAAAAAGGTATTGTAATACTTTCATAACTTAATTAATTGAATTTCATCGACATAATCAGCCGGATTGTTACCAGATAGTTGAATATATTGTTTTTAAACTGTAAGTAAGCGCAGTAAAAATTATTTAATTACGTTTACCGAATGTACATTATTGTGTAAGTAGTATTGATGCATACCTTACCCCGCCTTATTAGTAGTACATGACTGAGCTTTTATTAGCTCAGAGATGTACCCAAAAACTATTTCTTGTGCAATCTTAACTAAATCGTTGGGTTGTAAAAATATTCCAGAAACTGACACATCGATCCCCTAGTTCGCAATCATACTAATTACGGGAAAAAGGTTGTGTAATTAGGACGATAGTGCACAAATCATAAAGTTACAATTTCATTGACAAAAAAAATTGTAATTAATATGATTGTGAGCTAGGGTATCCAATTGTAGAGGTCTGTAGGGGCGGCAAAATTTTAATAGCCTACTGGCGGCAAATGTGTAAATCCGCCACTGCCTGTGGCCTCGGCCACTCTTTCATTGTGAGCACGACTCGCAACTTAGTAACCTGCAATCAGTTCTATGCATATCGCATAATGAAGAGGCACGGATTTTCAACCCTGCACCATTCTGGAAAACTGTTCGAACAGTTTGTCGTTGATGCTTACTGTAAGGCGGAAGCCTTGAGGATATGGTACATAAGGCAGAACCAAGACAAACTCATAGTTGAGGAATACCTGGAGGATAGCTGATGCTGCTCATGTCAGAGTGGACAAAGGTGTGATACTTTCTTCATCTTTCTATGGGTTGCAAAGCAACATGTATCAATGCTATCAGGACTCGGTAGCTATCATGCACCACTTTGGCAGACCAGACATATTCATTACTTTTACTTGCAAACTGAAGTGGCCAGAGATTATGCTGTCGCTGGAGGACCGCCAGCAGGCATGCCATCGTCCTGATGTTGTATGCAGAGTTTTGAAATGTAAACTTGATGCTTTAATTGATGAGATCCACAAAAAGCAAGTTTTTGGCAAGGTGGATACCTTCACTTATACAATTGAATTTCAGAAGTTGGGACTGCTCCATGCTCACATCCTGCTCATTTTGTCAAAAGGCGACAAGTTGGCGATGCCAGAAACTGCCGATACCGCTGTCAGAGCTGACATCCCGGACAGAGAGATGGAACCTAAGCTATACACATTGGTGAAAACCCACATGCTGCACACCAAGTGCGGGCCATCTGCACCCTGCTACAAGGATGGGAGTTACAGGTTCCACTTCCCGAAGGCTTTTCGGGCAGAGACTCTGCTCCACTACCGTGGCTTTGTCCAATACAGAAGACCAGACAATGCCGCTTCCGCTACCATCGGCACCAAGGTGTCCGACAACAGGCATGTCGTGGCTTATAACCCATATCTGCTTTTCAAATATCAGTGCCACACTAACATTGAAGTGTGTTTCTCGCTTCAAGCGACAAAGTACCTGTACAAATATATCCATAAAGGACACGAATCTGCAGTTCTTTAAGTCGGATACATTGTCCATGATGAGGTGACATGTTACCTCGATTGTAGGTATGTCAGTTCACCATAAGCATGCTGGCGTTTGTTGTCGTACAAAATGGCAGACAAGAACATAATTGTGTTTAGGCTCAACATTAACCTTGAGGACAGGCAATCACTTTTCATTGCTGACAATGATGTAGCTGGCACATTGAAGAGGGCGCTTGACAAGCACACACACCTCACAGCATTCTTTCTTTATAACTCTGAGCACAAGTTTCATGACCACTGTGGTGGCGGTGAGTGTGGGGCAAGGCCGTGTCCACTACACCTGACATATGCCCAGTATCCAAGCCACTTCTGTTGGCTTCAGAAGCAGCATATCTGGAAGGCAAGAGAGAAGGGTGAATTTAATACAATTTCTCGGATTTATCAAGTAAGCCCTCAAGCGAACGAGGAGCTACTTTGCCTTAGGCTGCTTCTGCACAATGTGAGAGGTCCCACCTCCTTCGAGGACCTCCGCACTGTGCGGCATACTGTACATCCATCGTACAAGTTGGCATGTCTTGACCTGCTCCTGCTTGACAGAGACGACATATACCAGGTCACCATGCACGAAGCTGCAAGGTGGAGCATTCCTGGGCGCTAGAGAGTTTTGTTCACCCACATTCTCATTTACTGCAACATAGCAGACCCACTGCTAATGTTTAATAACCTTAAACCATATCTGCTCGATGACACATCTGACAATATAGAAGCTTCTGAAAATAGAGCATTCATCCACATTCAGTTCAGGCTGGGTGTGTTTAACAAATAGCTCGCCGATTCCGGGCTTCCATGCCCCAATTTATACAGTGTACACGACCTGCCACAAATTTAAGTTGAAACAGAACACAATGAAGGTGAACGCATGTGTTCTGTTCTGAATGCCGACCAGGCAGTTGCCTTCCGCGAGGTGATGGTTGTAGTTGCTGCTGCTGATGGTGGTGATGAACCCCAGTGCAGAGTTTTCTTCATAGATGGTCCTGGTGGCTCGGGGAAAACGTTCCTATACAACTGCATCATGCATTGCCTTCGGGCAGAAAAAAAGTTGTATGCCCCGTTTCTTGGACAGGCATAGCCTCAATATTGTTGTCAGGAGAGAGCACTTCACGTGCACTTTGAAAACTACCTGTACTGGTCATGCAAGGGTCCATGTGTGGCATCTCGGCACAGTCGCCAGAAGCCGAGCTATTGAGGAACTGCAGCCTCATTATATGGGACGGGGCACCCATGGCTCCGAAAGAGACATTGCACTTTCTTGACAGACTCTTGAGAGATGTTACCCAGATTGATCGCACTAAGTTCGGAGGGCAGGTCATCCTCCTCGGAGGTGACTTCCACCAAGTTCTACCTGTGGTGAGTCATGGAGGCCACGCAAACCAAGTGAATGCCTGCCTGAAGAACTCCCCACTGTGGCCGTTTTTCAGACAGCTGCACCTCAAGAACAACATGAGGGTCAACCAAGGGCAAGAGGAGTACCAGCAGTTCCTGCTGCGAATCGGCGAGGGGACACTTCCGCCCATCCCCGGCCTGCCTGATGGTTATGTGCAGCTACCTCAGATCTTAGTGCTTCCCCACAATGATGACATCTGCAGTCACGTCTTCGGAAATTAGGTGCTAACTGAGGAGGTTCTGAATGGGGTCGAAGTGTTTCTACTATGGCTATGCATTGACAGAGTGGTTCCTGTTACTACAAAAAGTGTGTGCTTTTATGATTTCAGGTCATAAGCGCGAGGGTGATTCTCTGTCCAAGAAACGATCACGTAGATGACATCAACGCCACCATGGTGTCTTGCCTGTGTGGAGAGAGCAGAACATTCCTCAGCCAAGACCAGCTGGAGGACAGCGAAGGCGATTCCATGAGTTTCCCGATAGAGTTTCTCAACTCACTGACTGTGTCGTCTTTACCCCCACATTCACTTACTCTCGCAGTTGGCTGTTGCATTATGTTAATAAAAAACCTGGACACCAAACACGGACTCTGTAATGGGAACAGGTTGTTGGTGTTCAACATGTCCGATTATGTCATTGATGCAAAGATCATCACTGCGTCTTACAAGGGCGACAGGGCCTACATTCCCAGAAATAAACTGTTGTTTTGCCCGGCTGACATTTCTTTCTCTTTCAGTCGCAGACAGTTTCCTGTCCGCTTGGCATTTGCCATGATGATAAATAAAAGCCAAGGTCAGACATTCGACCACACAGGGATTTAACTTCCAAATCCAATATTCAGCCACAGACTGAATGTATGTTGCACTGCCCCATGCTAAGAGCTTCAACTCTGTGTCGGTGCTGGCTAAACCATCATCAGGCATCGTCCTGCAAAAACATCACCAAAACAACACATTCACTCTGAATGTGGGGTACCCGGAAATTCTGGGCTAACCTCTCCTAAAACAAACCAGCTCTTCCTTCTTATAAAAAAACCTCTCCCATCATTTAAAAAACACCTATTATTCAAAACACACTTATCCTTCACGTTCTTCAAAAACATCAGGTCGCCTGCTCCAGGCAGATTAACAAGTGCTTTACTGCTACTCTACATCGAATGCTTTGACCTCCTCAGTGGGACACGATTTGCCGAAGACTTGACTTCGATCAAGTCCGTCGACTCTTCTGTGTGCTGGCCAATCTCATGTGGAAGGGTCTTCGCAACTGCAACTTCATTTTTTACAATAGGTGCATACATATACCTTTCCCCATTTCCGCGACAGAACACACTCTCTTCTTACATCACATACACAAAGTATTAAATGTTCACTTTCCCACTAACTAATACACATTACAACACTCCATTCATCACCTGTAATGCAGCTTGCATCACTGTATGTTAGCATGGTTCGCATGTGGTGGTGTTGCCGGTCCCAAGCCCGGATAAATGCAGAGGGAAGGTGAAGCTAACGCGCCATGAGATGCGACGTTAGCACACCATGGAGGTGTGGCAATGGTTTGAGCCCTCCATAAGGTTAGTTCAAACGTGGTTCCTGCTCATCTCTAAGTCCCTTTAGCCTTAAGGCTATACAATTATCATACAAGGGGGTCGGTCTTGATACCGACTCGAACCAAACAGACCCTAACGAATCGTATTACCGAAATCGTTTAGTGGTTCTTTCCCGGGTCTGAAAGTTCAGTGTTGGGACGCGAGGCATCTACAGACGACTCATACCCCGAGGCTGGCATGTTGTACTCACCAGGCCAGTTACCATGCTGTCACCTGTTGGGACTCACACCTGCTTTGGGACGGGCACTTATGTGATGCTATGGTAGGTCATTACATGCTTTCAAACACACAAATAATTCCTACCACGAGGTGAAGTTAGACGTGGTTCCTGCTCACCCATGGAGGTTAGCGCTCCATAAGATGAACTCAGATGTGGTTCCTGCTCACCTTCACCCTTCATGAAGGTATGGATGCATGTAGACAGATGTGGTGCCTGTTCTCAATCGTAAAATGTAGCCGACTTTGAGTGCAAGTCGCATACAAGAGTGTGAGCTGGCACACTTCGGAGGGCCGACTAAGATTCTTTTCATCAATAAGGTGTAGTGAGAAGTGCTTCATTCTCACATAATGTCTTCTCCAAGGTACTACCAAAGGAACCAAAGGCATTCATTGTCTAAAATGTTTTCTTTGTAACGAGACACAAAGGAGTATCCATGGCCGTTGTAGCCCACTGGGAAATGAATAATATAATCACCCTCAAAGTATGTAGAGAGATGTGGTTCCTGTTCTACCCTTATACTAATGTGCAGCCACTAGGAAACCATTACACCATATGTAAATACTAACAACTCTACTCTTACAACAAAACCAATTTTCTCCATTTACCTGCCTCACCCAAGGATAGCACACCCGCGGATTCCGCGTGCTGACCCCTGGTCATATTCATTAATCTAGAACGGGAAGTTTGAAAGAAGACGACTTGGGAAGGGGGGGCCCTGCTGTTACTGGGTTCAAGGACCGGCAACAGGGTCCCCTCCAACTCTAATTTATTTAAACCGGTTTTATTACTCCAGTGTCACAAACGCTGAAACGTTGAAACGTACCCCGAGGGATACCTGTATAGGACACCTCGGGAGACTAGGGACTCACCGACACACTACATGCGAAATTAATTAGCACACTTGCAAACAACATTTCAACATGCTAGAAGTACATCACGACACAACATTCACTCCAGCCGTGAGGCTGGAGAGGAGCTTCACTCCCCCGCCGAACACACGAAAACGTAATTTTACTTAAAATAGGCAACATCAAATAACTCGCCTAAATAAGGGCCGGGTGCCCAAATCCCCACATCTACACTGCCCCCGCCGCCGACCCAATGATTATTTGAGAAAGTGTCACTGGCTTAACAAACACCCAGTGAGTTATGAGAGCTTCGACTTTCCTGTCTCACAACACTAAAAGTCATTCGGTGGCATATGAGGGTTCGGGGGCAGCGGTAGAATGTTTAAGGGTGACTTTGAGGGCGCGCAACGCCCCCACCCCCCTTAAGGGGTAGAGTGCTGGAACGAAGTTTGTACACACCTTTGAACCTTCCTCTTTCGATCCCCCCCCCCAACCTACCCACTCCACCAATCTGCCCCCTTGGGAGGAGATGCGGAGACCGTTAGGTCTGTTTTAAAACATTTTCGCCTCTGGAAGCTGCCGTTTTCGATTAATTTCGTCAGGATTTGAGGAAGAGCTGTCTCTTTCGACAGTCCCTCGGTTCACAGTTAGTTAGGCCCTTTTAAATAAATGTTGGTAACACAATGGTGTACCATAATATGTACAATAACTATGGTACAAAGTAGCTTGGTCGATATATTGCGTACCATAATTATGGTACAGTGTACCATAACATAGGTAATATGTACGATATTTTCGAAATTCGTATTATAATGGACTCTGCACCGCCCAAATTTACCTTTAGGCCTGAAATGAACATGGTTGAGCCGTCAAGTATTAGATCTACACCATAAATATCGGTATTTCATAACATAATTTTGGAATTCATTCGGCAATAGATTCTGCACTTACCAAGCTTATCGCATGGTCGTATTTATGACCTGGGTTTCAGGTTGCACGCATGTACATGCTTCACCGTTCTAGATTAAGAACGCGGGTTATGCGGGCCACCTAGGAAAAATTCATACAACAATTACACTGTGTCAAAAAAATGAGTTTCAAATTGCACCCACGGATAGTGAACCCGCGGATTCCGCGGGCCGATCCCTGGTGATTTAATATTCAGATACAGATTAGAAGTGCATAATGTTACTTTTATGTTCCATTAATAATACTTCATAAAATAGAAGACTGCAAATCTCAAAATAGTTATGGGATGAAAATTTTATTCACGTGCAAATTTACACTAACTCTTAGAAACCAGCGTAAAAAAAATTGTTCATTTTATCTAATTCTAAAATGGGGCCCAAGTTGTCAGGCAATTTGCTCCCCGACATCCCGCGATGGTGAACATTGGTTAGATTCCCGGCGTGGCGGGACGACTCTCGGCATCTTGATGATTTTAAACGTGGCGGAAGTTGCCAACCTATTAGAGAGCCTTCTCGGTGTGCTCTCGTGACCCAAACGCTGCCTCTCACGCCTGACATCATCGCATGTTATTCTCCTGGACGGCTGCAGCTTCAGGCGCGTTTTACAGGTTTCTCCGCCAAGACGTATCTGATGTGCCCACGGCCCGGAATTCCGATATTTATACGGAACGTAACACATACTAGGACACAGTAAATAAACAGTTTTAATAAATATGAACTTACAAACTGGCATCAAACCTTTTGTATAAATAACGCGTATTGCCAGAACATAAAATGTATAATTTTGTTACCAAAATCATACAATTTGGTTTTCTAGATATACAGAATGGTCCGCCTAAAGTGGACACCCCTCAAAATTTCCGGAACTGTTGCAGATCACGAACTGCGATTTTGGCTAAATGAAATTAAGTACGAGGACAAGTAAATAGCTGCAAAGTAACCATTCGTAACACGTGTTTGGACAGAAATAATTAAACCACATATGATTTTTCCCCTGGAAACATACATTTATTTTAAAGGCATATGAAAGTACGTGCAAAGAGGAATTCAGTGATATAGCATATGCAGTGAAAAGTAACGTTCAAACACCAATAAATAATATACAAATATGATTAAGTTAGGTGGGCCGGTAACATGGGCAGTTGACCTGTATTCAAAGCTGTAAGCAACACGTGTCGTGACTCGTACTGGTGGAACCGCTTATTAATAGCAGCGTAGCACTTAACTTAATGGGGCCAGAAGCACGGAAAGCGATATTGGACAAAGGAGAGTACTGCAGCGGAGGGATGACTGGCAATGTGAGTGCAAGTCTGATATAAATACATTATATTTTATTCAGATACCAACGTAAATCAGAAGATTTGTTTTCCAGTCATTAACTGTACAGAGTAACGAGGGCGTGCAAATACACAACAAAAATAGATGAAACCACCCTAAGGATAAATGCAATCGCATCCGCATGCATAGTACAAAAGAGCACAGTTATGGTTGAAACGCTTCACATTAGGCCCTTTCACAGCATGTGCTCGATGTTTTTACCATCGACAGAAATAGGCATCCGTATGCAGCGAGCGACGAGCGGCCTGAAGTGTTTCTGGTGTAATGCCTCTGCAAGCTGCCACGGTGCTTTCCTGCATGTATTATGGCATCGTAGGAA
Organism: Clitarchus hookeri; assembly: GCA_002778355.1. NCBI lineage: Eukaryota > Metazoa > Arthropoda > Insecta > Phasmatodea > Phasmatidae > Clitarchus > Clitarchus hookeri. The sequence continues at coordinate 97,243 of NQII01002033.1, forward strand.
CCGTTTTGTACGCCTTATCTTTCAGTGTTCCCCACAGGAAAAAAAAACGAGAGATGTAAGATCGGGGGAGTGAGCTGGCCATCTTATAACTCCACCACGCCCGAACTACCGATTTGGAAACGTTTCATTTAACACTTTCCTTGCCACCAAAGAAAATGCGCTTGACAACAATCATGCTGAAACCACATATCACGACGTTTGTCGAGCGGTATGTCTTCTAGAAGTGCCTGTAAGGTCTCTGATAAAATGGGTGTACGTACGGCCGGTCATTATCTGTTGAATAAAGTATGGCTCTATGACATAGTCTCCAACGATTCCACACCACACATTTATTTCCACGGTCGCTGGAGCTACACGTGCAGGACCCAACGCGGATTCTCCGTCGCATACAAGTGCATATTTCTTAAATTTACGCGCCCATGGTTTGTGAAGGTCGCTTCACCGGTAAATAGTATGTTCTTCAGAAAATTGCTGTCATCACTTATAGACATCAGAACAACCCTACAAACCTGAACCCGTTCAACTTCTCTTCAGCCGTAGTAACTTGCTTAACGAAAACATTATCATTCTTCATAGCATCGCAGTCGAAAGAACCAATATTCTTGAAAACAGGTCTTGAAACATATCTCCTTTTATGACAACGTGCTCGCCTCATCGCGCTGTGAAAACTAATTGAATTTTACAATTTAATAAAAATGTTTGCATAACACGAAGTTCCGTTTCCCCACTCCAGGTCCCTTTAACACATCCGAAAACAGGTTTGACCTTGAACGTCAGTTGCAAGAGGGACGTGCCAGCCTGCTCCCGGATGTTATTAGTTGTTGCGGATGTACATAATTTTGAATATTTAACAATGTTCTAATGGGTGGCGTCGTGTTATCGCTGAGCTTCCGTCGCGGCAGCGCCTATACTTACCGAGCGATATGGATGGAATTTCCATTGGAGCAGTATCTGTAACACACTTGTTTTATTTATTCCTACAAACCTAGAAAGTTCTCGCGTACCTATGTGGGGGTTTGCATCGACACGTGCCAACACACCGTCTTGTTGCGTTTCCCACCTAACTTAATCTTATTTGCATATTATTTATTGGTGTTTCTGTGTTACTTTTCATTGCATTTGCTATATCACTAAATTCCTCTTTGCACGTACTTTCAGATGCGGTTGAAGTAAATGTATGTTTCCAAGGGAAAAATCATATGTGGTATAATTATCTATGTCCAAACACGTGTTACGAATAGTCACTTAGCGGCAAATTACTTGCCCTCGTACTTAATTTCATTTAGCGAAAACCGCATGTCGTGATCTGCAATAGTTTCGGAAATGTTGGGGACGTCCACGTTAGGCAGACCATCATGTAAAATTAAGATATAAAATTTTAGTTATATATACATTAGATATATTATATATTATTTGAAATGATAAAATACTTGCTAATTTTTTATTTGACTTGAAACTATTGCCACCCCAGTTTTAATAAGAATTTAAGTTTACATACATTTGGATATTAGTGGAAAATGTTGGAATAAAATCACATGACTGTGTTAAGTAATCACCTTACAGTATTATAGCAGAGCCGCTGTAACTTAGGACTGAGAATCTCTGTTAATGTCAGCTCTGGACAGTGGAGAGTATTAACTTGCAGCTTGAAACTCATAATGCTATTATTTACTGTTGTAGACGAAGTACACACTAACTGTAACATACAATATATTCACTGTTTTCAGCATACTAATGATGGAATGTTAAAATAAAACACAAATACGATGAATATAGTAGATCTTAACGTTCCTCTACACTAAATTGAGATCTAGGATATTAAGCATTTGATATGACCACACGAGAGATAAAAAATGTAATTAAATATTTTATTTCAACAGAATTTAATCATTGATAATATTTACATAAACGCAATGAGAAATATGATACGATAAGCAATAATAATTACAGCGAAAATTAATTTCGTGTACTATAGCAGGAAATGTACGGATGTTTTTTTCTGGCATTCGAAGTAATAACGCACGCGAGTTACCAAATCTCTGCTTAGCGACCGAAGCACTTTATATTTACCACCCGTATCACATTCAGTCATTGTGGGTTAATAATCTGTACAGGTTTCTGTAAGAAAAAACATAGCTTGAAACTTGACTGCTGCACGTTGCATCACTGGACTCGTCTGCCCGCCTGCCAGATACCTGTGTTGCGCGGCGTTGGTACTTTGCAAGTCGTTCTGTCTCTTTCACTAAAGTAGGCAGAGCAAATTCCGTTCTTAGGCCGGCGCAACAAAAATTATTGTCAATTGATTACCACATTTAACTTTAAAATGTTTTTTTTTCGTAGAATATAAAATACACTTTTTATCATTGGTTTTCGTTATTACAGCTATTTTATTAATTCGCACATTCTTCACAGCGACTTGAAAGTTCGTTTGCATTCCTGAAATTATTCAATGAGCAATTTACTCGCAATGTAGTTTATGTAGATATTAGCTACATTTTATTTACCCTGGTGTGTTTTTCCTGCTGAATTAGGTTCTTCCGCGTGTTGCTGCTCTTCATCGCTTTCCTTGCCCGTCCTGCTAGCGAGAGCGAAGGAATGTCAGGCTAGTGTAATCTGAGAAGCAGGCGGTGATTCACAAACGCAAGCCGCCGCGTGCCGCCACGGTAAGCCTATTGCAACTCGTGCGTCCCTGACCTTCAGCGGATAGAATTTCTTAGGTTTTCTACTAAATAATGTTCTGGTCAACATCCTAGCCTTTCTAAGCGTGATTCCGGGTGCGGGGAACCTTCTAGATCGGGCCAGCGAGACTATTTAAGCCGTGACGGGCCTCCGAGCCGAGAGATTTGAGAGTTGGGAGGATTGTGCGAGCTTAACTACAGATGTGCGAGGACGACGAGCCAGCAGAGCGTCGATTGGCAGCGAGAGTGACCAGCAGAGTGAAGTCTGCGGACTGCGAGCATCAGTAGAGTGTAGAGTGGGACTGACGGGCGGGACTAGAGAACTGAGTGACCGTCAGTGTAAGATATTTTAAATGATGGCGATAGACAGAATGGACATGCGTAAATAATGAGTTTGAATTGACTGTGAACAATACACACACATTGATAAGGAATTTAATTATATTTCGGATAGACGTTAAATATTTTGCTCACCGGGAATAAAAAGTGTAATAGTGGCGACATATAGTTTAATGTTGTGAATGATTGCCGTGTGAAAGAACTAAAAATCAAATTTAGTTATTTTATTTTTATTAAGACCTCCATCCCCCCTTCCCCACTCAAGGAACTCCGATATGCCCCTCTGGCGTCTTGTAATAATTTTAAATTTGCAATGGAGCCAAATACTAGTAACTAATAACCAGAAAAATGGTTAGAAATCAAACTACTGTATGCTACTTCCATATTACATTTTACTATAGAGATAACACACAAAGAAAATAATTTCAACTGCAGCCACATACCAGATTATAATATTATCTCCGTTTTAAATATTTAACTTATTTCCCTAAATTAGTGTCAACTATTTTTTAGAAATGTCGGTTATTAATCAAATAAGGGGGTATACATTTTAAGGTAAAATTGATTTATTCATGTTCCTATGAATGTCTTACAAATTGCTGAATCAATGGCGAACAAGATATAGAATTAAACCAATATTTTGAATACAATTAATTTTTTGGGTATGACGACAACATACCATTTGAGTCTATTAAGAACGTGCGTTATCGGAACACCACGTTATGGAAGGAATTAAATAAAATAATTTTTGAACTGTTAAAATTGCAAACAATTGTGTATCAAGCTGTAAGTTAAGTTGGCGAGGCCTGGGTATACTTTCTTCTGGATAGTGACACTATTTATAGAATACATTTACGAACTGTAACGCGTGCGTATAAATATCATCGTAATATTTAATCTGTTTAGATATACTACATTCAATTATAATTACTATTAGAGTACTATAATTTTTACATTTTTAAACGAATTAAATTAAAGTTTCCCCCCCCNCCGTCATATTTTGCCATTTTGAGTTTCAATATTGGAAATAACAATTATGAGAAGGAATTTACGCATTGTTGAAGTCTTGAAAATTGATTTCAGGAATCACACTGCTAATTAGGCCTATTTTAAATTACGTAGATTGCAATTAAGTGAGAAGAGTAACAGATACAGAATTATTTTAGTGCAGAAACATTCGCATAAAACTCTAACTTGAAAGGATTGCTAAATCGCACTGAGTACTTGGCTTGAATGACAGATTTTAAGTAATGTGATAATCTGGGATTACGGGAAGACGTGTGAGGTAAGTGCTAGTCGAATAGTATAGCAAATCTATTCCACGACAAAATAAATCTTTTACATGTAATTTTCCTTGATAGGCCCAGGAAATGTTCAATGCTCTTTGGTGTAATACGTATAAAAGTCAAAGTTTTTATGTATGTCTGTAGCCTATGTCTGTTCCTTATACAAATATACATTGTTCAGCTGATATTAACATAATTTTATATATATTTTCCATTCAGTGTAAGTATAGGAAATGGGCTCCTGTTCTTAATTCCCCCCCACCCCCCGGGCAGGAATATATATCCTAAAGCGGGGTTGTGAATCTCAATTCTACACCCTCCTACGGATGTGGACCAAATTTGGCAGGGATGCCCTTCAGTAGCCAATTAAAAATACTGTGTATGCCAAAATTGGCTCCGGCCCCTTTTTGTGTTGGGAACACCTTAAACCGGTTCGAGAATCTCCGGACACCTTTTGTGTCCGAAACCCTTAAATGGGGTTGAGTATATGTTATTGTCCTTTTTAACCCGGACAACGCCGAATAGTTCCACAAGTTATATATGCATTCAAGGCAGTTTTACTAAATATTTAATGTAATTTAAGCTCAACATAGTTTACTGATTTCTGCTTTAATCGAGTTACCCGTTCTGGTAACTTAGCCGATCTCAACAAGCTCAAGATAAGTTTTAAGAATATAATACTTTATTTTTTTTAAACTGGAATAAAGTTTAATTACTTTGTTTTTTTTCGAAAAATACCAAATGGTATTACCCTTCACAACCGAGACAGACAAATCACACATTTTTCCTTCTTCGAGCATTTTAAATATATTAAAAATGGAAGTATGAATTAAAAATTATTTAGAAAATTAGCTGAAAATATTTATAACAAAACTATCAGTAGCAATCAGCAACATCTTTGAAGAAAATTGAATTAATAAACCGTTTGAAATACCATTCGTAGTCTCCTCTGCCTTCCTACTATCCACTCAATCCATTCTGGAATAAATCATGACCATTTTATACTGTTATATTGAGTTTCAAAACCCCGAAAGAAAACACTCTGTTGATACGTTTTTTTTTAATAGGAGGAAAGAGAAAAAAGCATGATGAAAAAAATCTGAAAACAGATGCGCCTTAGGAAAAGAATTAACATGTAAATATAAATTCTTGCGCCGTTGTTACAGCAATTTTTTTAACAATTATTAATAACAGACGTTTTTGCACCATCATCTGAAAGCAACGTTTAGCAAACACCTGTGTCAAACTGAAACTTGGCAGACAATAGCACATTATAATACGAAAACGTCACCAAAAACTATTATTTATTTGGACTTCAGAAGCAAATGGAGACATTTTGTGGAAATATAGAAATATTTACAAAACTAAGGGCACGAATTCCATGATCCAAAAAAAACTTTTCAAATAAGTTATTTTAATAGAAAGAATTTTTTATTATAAAGATAAATTTAATTGCTCATTTCTATTACTTCGTGTATGTATTAAGATATAAGAAAAATAACATGGTAAAGTTGCGTTACAGATATACCTGACAAAATACTCATGTACGTCGGCATTAAATGCATGAAAACTGATACCTCACCGATCGTATCACATGGCCGTCCGAATTTTCTGTCTCGCTTCTCCGATGGTCTCGCATATTGGCTGCGCCCGGAGTAACTCAAATATGAGATGAGGTATCGGGTTACGAAGTCATCAGTGTCGAATTTGCCACGGACCACACGTAACGCTATGACGCGAATTATGTCACCTATCTGGCTTGGTAGGCAAAACCCCGAGCTCGCCGCGATCAGCCACCGGGAGAGGATGTCGATACTTTCACGTCAAGGCAACCCAACGATAATTACTGTTTTTCTCACTTCCAAAAATTCGTTTCGATTTTCGGCCAGGTCGGGGATTTTTCCCGGTGTGGGGGAAATTCCCTCCCCTGGGCCAAGAGTGAAGATAATCGCAAATAAGTCAGTACTGTTCCTTCTTTCTTTCCACTGTGTATTCTTCCTCCTGTTGTAGGTCATAACCTTTGCATGGGCTTATTCGTGCGCTGAATCAATGCAAACTAACCAAATTTACTTGCTACCAATTTTGGCACACACAGCTAATGAGGGTGCAGTTACATTAAAGGCTAGACTTGTTACTGTGAATATGCTACTGCGGAAATATTACAACGTTTTCAGTTAAATTATTAGTAAAATGCACATTTTCACGTGGTTGCACTTCTGCAACTGAATGGAAGCAAAAGAAAGTCCTATCCTCAAAAACACCCTTTCGTGACTATACGTAGTATAGTAGTAGACAGAGACAATGCCGCACCTAATTTCATGAATAACTAACACAGTATTTTTCACTGTTTATTTACATTTCCTTCCATATCAAAGAGACTATTTGTTATATACTTAAATGTGATTTTTTGTCACAAAGTCACCCCAGCATGTCGCAAAGTGACCCCCGCTTACGGTAGTCTGCGGTTATAATTATTGTTTAAATTTTAAATTAAACTGTATGGAGTTACGGATAGGGATATTTTTTAGGAGTTGACTTCAAATGTTCTACAATAAACGCGTCGTGTTAAGAATTCACCTACGCACAGCGAAAAGCAACGGCAGACCACCGCAGAATCACCCCTCGGGTACATCCCGGATTCGCAGCAGTTCCTATCATAACTGCTACTCTTCCTGTAAAGAACCTGGCCTTTATGCTGAACAACTGAAATAACGAATGCAAGCAGAGCCAGGTATAGGGCAGATGGAGCGAAGAGACTGAACCGATCTCGTCATCTGATATAAAAAAAACTTACAAACTCATAACAACAAAAAAAATGTATTTAAGTCCAAAAATCACACTGGTTTATTTTTACAGTAAAGAAAAAGCCAAATGCGATAAAAAAAAATTCAATTTTAATTGGATTTCTCTTTTACTTGCTAAACTTGCCGGTGAAGGGGAGGGGAAGCCATCATGAGGTTTACGCCACCCTGAAAAATATAAGCCGGCTCTGAGTACAAGTGGCGGAACGCGATGAGTGAAATTATCAGGTAGTAAGAGAGAATGTTACTTACCTGTCACCCATTTCGGTAACAGTCATCGTTATCGAGGTCACAAAGGCGTAGCATTCGGGAAAAAGCGTTTGATATTCTAATCTCTTTCCTCCAATCACTTATTTTTATAATAACAGACACACTTATAAACGTAAAGACATACAAATCAGAAGTTGCACCTACAAATAAACACATTTGGGTCAACCAAATAAGAACAAAAATAATTTGTTTTTAGCCAAAAAATATATCTTATGTTACCTATCTAACGAATTAATTTGGTTGCGACGGTTATTTTCGAACAAATCTAGCCAATCATCAATGTTACCCTTTGTCACGGAGCCAGCCACATATCTCTTGGAATACTGGAGCATAGGCAGCTTCTCGTCTGGGAAGTGTTCCAGGATACTAGACGAGTTTTAGAGATGTAATTTTTCTGTGTCAGCGACTATATCCGATGTATTTTGGTGGGTAAGTTTAAAGAATAAATCTGGTCAGCCTCATGTAACAAAGCTATAATAACTCGTGTAGTATCCTAGAACACCCCAGACGAGAAGCTCTCTACGCTCCAGTATTCCAAATGACACATGGCTGGTTACGTGACAAAGGGCAACATTGATGATTGGCTAGTGCCAATGTAAATGCACTGAAAAAAGGATTTGTTGGGAATATAATTGGCGCAACCAAATTAATTATTTACACTCGTGCTAATAGACATATTTTTTTGCTGAAACCAAATTATTTTTGTTCTTATTTGGTTGACCCAAATGTATAAGTTTGTGAATCAACTTCTGATTTGTACGTCTTTACGTTTATAAGAGTGTATGTTATTATAAAAATAAGTGATATGAGAACTGAGGTTAGAATACCAAACGCTTATGTCCGAATGATACGCCTTAGTGACCTCGATAACGGTGACTGTTGCCGAAGTGGGTACATTTGTATTTTTATACTGTATTTAATATATGGTATCTATGTCAGATATTTTCAAGATTTATAGCTTTACTGTATTGTTTTCAGTTGTAATTGAATTAACGGGACCGTCTGTGCTATTATTAAGCACAAATAAATTCACTCACAAGCAGTTACATTCCTAATTCGACCATGATTTATAAACAAACGCTCTACATTTAAATTTGAACGAAGGCAATATAGTGACCCGATTACTTCAGAGCCAGTCAAATGTATTCTGGTATTGCACCTAAACGATTTTGTTGCCGCCACAAATTCTGTAAAGAATCGACATACCAGAGTTTTCTAACTAAACACTTCTTATTTACACCAAATAAAATATTTATTTGATTCTACCGTGACATTTTTAATATTTATGGCAACCAAACCAATTTGTTCAACATAATTGTTAAATGATTGTGTTTACTAGGCCAAAATACATGTGTATGATGACGAAACAACCAAATAAACGTTGGACTGAGTAAAGGATTTGTAAATGCTTTATTTGGTTCAAGTGAACGAACGCAGATATTTAGAGAAAAAGTAATTGATTTAAGTGAATATAATATTTTTCAACGTAAATAAATAATGTTCAAGTAAATATGGTTATAGTATGAAACTAAATCATTCTCTCGGTGCATGACACTTGAGGGCACAGAAAAGAAACGATCCGCCTGAAAACAGGATGCATACGAAATCCGTATACCTCATTAATTCCACATAATACAATACGCACGTATGTATGAACGTATCACAAATGGTGGACCATACTACTTAAGAATAAAAAAACATCCTTTTGTGTCCCTGCGCGGCCAAAATCTCTTTTTCACGTTAACATTCTTCGTGCCACTTTCTCCAAGTGTGTGCGCGTTGCGTTTTTAAGCTGATCATTCCTTCGTGAAATAATGACGCTTCCGCACATCTTCATTGATGCGCCTCCTGAGTGCCGTTATCTGGTGCTGTCATAACAGAGCTTCTTCGAGGCCACGACAGAGAAGATGGACAAATGTCTCATCCTCGTCCGATCCAGCGATTTCTAACGACTGCATTCAGACTTTGTCGAACAGACTTTGTTTTCGTTAATCAATTCCGTTATCTCCAAATGATAAATGACTGGCTCATCCCACAACCGCGGGATATGGTATTCCTGGACAGTGTTGATATTCAACTTGAAATGGGGTCGGCACATTTCGTAATATGTTACAAGATAAAATAAACTATATATATCTGTACTTCATACAAAAATTTCGCGAATGTAAATAATTGGTAAGTGTTATTGAACACAAACTAACTGAAACTCAACCTAAAGAAATATCTGTACCTAAATGTTTAGAGTAATTAAAGAGTCCAGCCAAGTAATACATTAAAATTAATGTTAAAATTTGTGTACTAATGTCAAAGCCATAAAGCTTTTTTTTTTTTTTTTAAATTTATGAATTCCCCGCTGGGCTAGTTAGTTTTAAATTATTTCATTCATAGTACAAAGTTCAATAGCTATATTTGTTAACTGATTCTACCACAAAACCTGCATAGTAATCAATAAGCAAACATGGTTTTACTTTTTCATATCTTACTTCCTTTTATTTTTTGCTTCTCTAATTTTGCGCCCCTGCTAACACGACTGTAGATAACAGCATCATCAAATTTTGTTGTATTTTATTAAATGGAACTGTAATTCAAGGTGATTTTACTTATTTAGGGTAAATAAATGACTTATTACTAGTATTCAGAAAACTTTTATCTTCTGTTGATATATGAAATCGTTATACTTCGTAAGTGATCAATTTAACTCACTGACAAACTTTTAAGGAATATAAAAACTTGTATCATCGATTTTAAAAATACTGAATACTTTTAGCGATTACACAGTGCTATTAAACAGTTTTCTTTTGCATAGCAACTTCCGACATAGTAGTTAACAATGAACTTTAAATTTCTCTATCTTTCTTAAAGAAAGTCCAATAGCTCTATCTTCGAATCTTGTGTGTTAACATTCCCATGATACGAAATGTTTTTTTTTCTTCGAAAAATAGATGTGTAATGCCTCTAAAAGTGCATATGTGAATTCAACGTTAAAAACCTCAAGACCACATTAACGTAGGTATACAACTACCTAGGTAACAAAATGTTTGGCATGTGACTTTTCCTTTAGGGTTAAAAATGTTCCCCAATTTCTCGGTAATACTAATTAAGCTTTTACTTTTTTTTTTTATTACAGAGTTAAACTGCATTTTTGTTTCAAAAATTTGTAGGCCGACCACTGGATCCACCAGTAAATTAATCCTCGTTTGTCCTACGTAATAAAAGCAGACTGCCATAATTTCATTAGCAAAACGGACTTGGCTTGCAAGTGGAGTTTCTTGCTAACTTTGCGCGAATTGGGTCACGTAGGGCTGCCACCGCACCGGAGTGAAAGCCGACTGACGTAGAACGACGGCTGAAAAACAGTCGGAAACACGGCTCTGAAACAGTTGAGAGCGACATGAAATGGGCAAGGAAGTTAGTCTCTCTGGCGTTATGAATATGACCGTTGCGGGAAGCTGTGTGGATTGTGTTGGATGAGTGGGAGGATGTTCATGACAAATAAGCAAAGACAATCGAGGAGAAGGTTCTCGTATTGTATGTTGTGTGGAGTCCACCATTATACGTGAACATGAAACTCACGGTTCGTTTCAAGCCAAGTTTTATTATAATCTCGATTTTTTTTTTTTTTTTTGGGATCTCAAAACACATATTAACGATAAGCAGTTCAGGTGACCTTTAGTACCAGGGGTAGGCCGAAGGCTAAGAGGGCCGAAAATATAGTCTCATCATCTGTGCATGGCATAGAAAAATACCTACTATAAAATTAGCCATTTACGCACACCATTATAAGCACTCTATTATTAAATCGAACGGCCCTGATCCCCTCACATTTACTGATGGAAAAATTAGCTGACGTTCTTAGATAACAAACTCAACAGTACTCAAATAGGACACAGTGAGTTAACATTACAATTTGTTACAAAGATTTGAATACTATATGGGATTGCTTAAAAATTGTTAGTGAGTTTCTCTTCATTTTGTCCATAGATGTAGTCGTTTCCGTAAATTTGTATTTATTTCGTTTATATATTTAGTTATGAAAGGTATATTTGTATTCAGTAATGGAAAGGCTAATAAATGCATTTATTATACAAAAAAATACTTTAGCTTTCTGTGTAAGGTCCTTCATAAATATATATATTTTTCTAGGGGTCCCAACAAAATACCTTTCGCCAGTGCCGCTACAGAGTTTCCGGTTTGAAACGTGAATAGTCGGTAGACTAGTGGAACCTGCGTCAATAAGATATTTCTGATACATTTTAACTATATTATGTATGTATGTATGCTCATGTATCCCCACTCTAAAAAACCCAAAGTTCCATTTCCTGACTCTAAATATTTTGTACTAGCTCTTACACACGGCTTCGGTCGCTTGGTTATAGTAACAAACTTATAGGGAGAAATAACGGTATTTTTTAGTAGACACAGAACAGAGCACTGTTTTAAGATGCTACTGTAGCTATAGGATGTTGTAAGTATTTTCATCTGGTGATAAGATTTGGAGATTTTGGACATTGGGCACACGCGAGCATGTGACATATAGCTGGCCATGACAGAAACACGGGTTTTCCAAGTGCACCCCCGCTACCTGTAATGTTTGCCCTTGCGCGTTGTTTATTGTAATAGCAAAACTAAGCTTGAGAGAGAATTGCAACATTTAGAATTGGAACGGGAGGTCGGTGGGGATAACAGGGATCCGCGGGATGATATCGTTCTTGCCCTTTCCTACTCCTGTCAGAATAGTGGCACCAATTATGTTCCGCCCAAGTTGTGTGACGCGAAGCCTCGTCCCGTTATATAATGGTGGCGCATCTAAATTTCGCATAAGAATGACCGGAACGCCAAATTTTAATTGGAGCTTATGTGAGGGCACACCTGACCATTCTAGAGAATTCAGGAACTCTACAGAATATGAAGTGCTCTGTTCTGTGTCCATGACTGTGTCTACTGATAAATACTCCGTTGTTTCTCACTGTACCTCTTTCAAAATATTAGTATTAATTTTATTAACGATGTCAATTTTTTGTTTTAGAATCGTTACAACAAACTGAAACGTTCAAACAAACAGCTGTCAACAAAGGCGCTTCCTGACGGGAAAGCATGGTAAAAAATGAGCTTTTTGCAGATTTTACTACCTTTGCAGGTAATACAGATAAGAAAAGTGTACAAACACTCGTGGGAACGAAAGGAAGCCATATAAAAAAAACTGAATGAAACTTGGTTGATTTTTCGGGAGTTATCGCGTTCTAACAAACGGACACAACATATATATATATATATATATATATNATATAAATTGTCTTCTACTACAGCATGTATTTGCTAGACAAATGAATAGACATTAAAAAGCATTAAATAAAATCGGCTGATTGAGGAATTGAAAGAATTATTCCCCGATATTAAAACACAGAGTTTTTTTGCCTACCTCTCAGCCAGTTCGTTCACTGTGGCTTATGGTTTGAACGACCCAGATTCAGATTCTGTGTAATGTAAAGTGGATGTTTCAGTTTTGGTAATAAATGAATGAAAGTTGATTTTATTTATCGTTCCCAAACTATCCTAAAACTGTTGAATAAAGTACAACAGTAGACACCGAGTAAAAATAGCTTCTGCTGATTATAAAATGAGTGTTACGTTTGNAACTGTTGAATAAAGTACAACAGTAGACACCGAGTAAAAATAGCTTCTGCTGATTATAAAATGAGTGTTACGTTTCTGTGCCACTAGCAGAACGCATTCACGTTAAAACGTGAGCTTTTTCTAAGCTTGAGTTATAACAATTAATAAAAAAAAAACATACATTTAAATAAAAATTATAAAAAACGATGTAATTACTTTTGATAACNAACTGTTGAATAAAGTACAACAGTAGACACCGAGTAAAAATAGCTTCTGCTGATTATAAAATGAGTGTTACGTTTGTGTGCCACTAGCAGAACGCATTCACGTTGAAACGTGAGCTTTTTCTAAGCTTCAGTTATAACAATTAATAAAAAAAAAACATACATTTAAATAAAAATTATAAAAAACGATGTAATTACTTTTGATAACAATGTATACAGAATAGAAGCGAAATTTCTGCCTTTGTATTACGTTGTAGTGTATCATACTATTGCCTTTTTATGGATTAGAAACTTGTATATCGAAAGCGATATGAAATTATGGTTTCTACATTCGGAGATTCATCTATACTAATATTATAAATGCGAAAGTGTGTTTGTTTGTTTGTTTGTTTGTCCTTCTTTCGCGTCGCAACGGAGCAACGGGTCGACGTTTTTTTTTTTTGCATAGAGATAGTTGGAGGACCAGGAAGTTACATAGGCAAAGTTTTATCCCGAAGAAATATCTCATTCTCTCGGGGAAATTCTTATTGTAAAATGAAAAAGTACACAAACGGAATAACAATGCAACGTCAACAATGCAACGTCGCAACCGAGCAAAAGATCGACGTAATTTCTTGCAGAGAAATAGTTGGAGGCCTGAAAGGTGATATTGGCTACTTTTTATCGCGAGAAAATATCTCAAAAAATTTACTCAATATGCAATTTCCTTTAATCATTCTATGTTAAACGACATACCAATTGTAGTTTTAAAAATTGACAATATATGGCGTTAATAGTTTCAATTGACTGCATTTGCTTTTAGTTTCCTGTGATTCGCTTTTCGTTTTTGTTTTATTGTTTAGGAATATTCGAATATTGTTCAATTTATAAGACTGGATTGACCTTTTGTGCTGATTTGCACTTTGAAATGGATTTGTTGGTTTGGTATTTGTTTTTGTTTACTTTTTCGACTGTTTTTTTTTGTTTAGTTTTTCATAGTCTGTTAAATTAATAATGCCTCGCAAACAAAAATCAAGTCTTTCAAGAGGATCGTCTCAAGCACTAGCGAAAAGGTTTGCTCGATCGCAAGAGACTTCAGAAGATGCCGAACTGAGAAGACAAGAGCAAGCACAGCGACAAGCTGCCTTGAGAGCCGCTGAATCGCCTTCTCAGATTCAGGAAAGGCTCGAATAACAGGCCCCACGCCAGGAACATCTCAGGATATTAGAGACTCCTGCCGATGCTTAACTCCGTCGAGATGAACATGCTGAGCGTCAAGCGCTATTAGAAGCCTCCGAAACGCCTATTCAGACCCAACTACGACTGGAAGAACAAGTAAAACTACAGGCTGCTTTAAGGGCATCCGAAACACCTGAACCGTCACAGGCGAGTATAATCGCAAACTCCAAGCGGAACGTCGACGAAATGAAATAAACCAAAATATTTTTTGCCACAGCAACGCGTGGCCGGGTAAACAAGTACTTAATAAATGTTAAGTACATGTCCCAAAAGAACAAATTACTTAACCAGTGAAAGCCAATTATTTAAAAGCTCGCTATTTTAGTAAGTTTCTTCGTTCAAGTGGAACTACTTATAGCCTCTATTATAAACACGGAGTACAGCTTAAGAATTGGTTTAAAAGCGGTGGTGTCTATGTCAATAGAGGTGTTTGAAGATTATGATCAATAGCATCAAAATAGGACGTGCATCCCTCTTAGAACAACACAAGTACTATTTCCCTTAAAGTTTTGGAGATATTTCTGAAACTTTTATTTTCTATTCTGCTGTATTAATGGTGGACTGAAGCAGCCTGCAATTAACGGGTGCGTTAAGTGGTTTTGTACTTCACAACATGGCGATGAGTTGCGACCAGTCATTTTAGTCGTCTCAAAACGCTTTTTCTCGAAATCGTTACTCCATTCGAGACTACGTGAATTTTTATATCACCGCCCAGATATTTAAAACAACGCCCAAAAGTTATGGGGTCAGTTTATTTCTATGGACGTCTTATTTACGTGAGGATGTAAAATTCTCCTGTTCCCAGAGCAAGCAAATTCCCGGTATTCTCCTGCAGTGGGCATGCAACTGCTGGGACACTGCTGCCAATGTTGTAAACAGTTTTTTTGATATATTTTACTGCGTCCGACATACAGACATGTCTCTCTTCTCTTTATTCGCTACACAAAGAGATAAAAGAAACACTTGAAATATTTCTTCAGAGTTCAGAATCCACGTGCGTTGTGCTTTCTGTATTGTTTAAGATCTTAGACCAGAATGTTTTCCCGAGCCCTAAGAGTTCAGACGTTGAGTACATGTCTTGTGCAAGGGTTGGCAATGCACCACTTACGAGCTCGTATTACATAACGGAGTAATTTTTGAGAGCTGCATAATAGCTGAATTTTAAATAAGGAAATAAACGAACAGAAACGCGTGTTTTAGGTTTCTAAGAAGTATTTTCGGTGAGCTAACTTATCACAACACTCACTAGGATGAAAGAACGACTTAGGTCCTAAATATTCCCTTTTTCTGCATTTAAAAATAGCAAGTCAAACTACTTAATAACGTTTGTTCTGAAAGGCGTTTGGTTGCGTTTTATTTTATTTTTGTAATCTTTTTTATAACTCCTTGCAAATGATTAGTTTTGCTTTATTCAGTAAATATGCAAAGTCTATAAAACCTCTACTATGTACTACAAATTGTTTGGCAGTTTTTGTTTTGTCTATTTCTAGGCTACTTAATCTACTCAATGGGACGTTTGTTCAATGTAGTCATATGGCTATAACGATGTTATCAACAGAACAAAATAACAAATCAACCCACCCACAGGTATCTCTGCCAGTCACCGAATGTTAAATTTCTTGTAATTAACCAAATAACAACAATATATTTCTTTTGATACTGTTATTATCTATTAAAACTGTTATGAAATATACCATATTTTGCTCACGCAAACAATTTTGAAAAATTTTGTTATCATTAAGTGCTAATATTATAAATAACGGCTTAATAAAGTTGATATAATTTGTAACTGAACTTAATATAAGGTGCACTGAAAAGAAAGGAAGTAAACTATTTCATACAATATCCGTTGAGTAATTACCATTGAAATAAATTAAACTTACAGCTAGTATAAAGGGTTTGATCTAATTTATATTTCCAATTTGGAGCAATGCTAAATATTAGTAGAAACCAAATAGAGATGAAACGCGGAAGTCGTATTTCTGTGCTTGCGTGTTGACAGTGCCAGTAAAGAATAGGAATGTTTTTTCCGGAAATACGAATCCGGTATACACGAACGCGGCCCGTAATTAGAAAACAAGGAAACGCTTTCCCGCTGAGGCTGTAACAGACGATGATTTCCTCCTGTCGTTTCGAATACAGGGCAAGTCGAACGGCAACGACGTTTCGCACTGTCAGCAGCCTCCCACGCCCAAACCCGGGCCCTACACTTACTTTAGTACACGTCACAGGACTGCTAAAATTTCGCTCCAATCATTTGAACCGCTAAGTAACGCCAATATCTTTGCTTTCAGTCTTATGACAATTGTTTGTCTCGCGAATAAATAAGCCTTTTTAAAACCTATCAGAATTTTTAAATAATATTGCTGTCGTGTGATGTATATCAGTGTGGCGTATTTCACTGTCAACACTGTCTTTGCTAATAAGTCATTAAATTATTAACGTTGCTCAATCCTCATGTAATTTTCTTCTATAGTTATATATTTATTAACTATGCGTCGAATCACTCCATAACTATAGAATTAATGCTATTGGAATATACACAAGTTAAATCAAACGTTATTTTATTGAATAAAAGCTCTCATTTGCCGGGGAACCAAGTACAAAAAGATGTCCCCGCCGTTGTTATAACAGGTAATTTTGACAGTTCTCTAGTTGATTGGCTAGTTTACAGTTCTGGCAGTACTGTCTGGAAAAAAGGTTCCAAATACACAGTCTGGTTACCGCGCAACTAGCATGAGCACTCTATATAAATTTATTTTTAATCCGAAATCACGTTCGAAATTATTAATTTCTGTATAAAGAGGGATGTAAATACCAATACAGGATTTCGTAAGGAAAAGGAGTACAAAGCGTGATGTGTTTCACTGACCCCGCATTCTAGGAAAATGAGCTGTTAAAAGATTGATTCTGCTCAGTTCTGACGTTTCCAAGAACTGTTGAGAAAATGAGACATATTTATTTTACAGTTAGATAAATGTTTCCTTTATATAAATAAATTTTTCCGTTCGGTAAATGTTACAAAAAATGTTGGTTTGAAAGTTAGGCGCACAAACTATTTCACGTGGGTATAATATAATTAAAAACACACATTACTCCGTTCCACCTTCTTGAGAGTGTGAGTATTGAAAAAAACGTTAATTCATGTTTAAGTATCTAAACAGTCAACCTTTTCAAACAAGGAGTATAACGATACATTATTAGGTTATGAGTTTTTGAGAGGTCCTCAAAAACACGTCTCACTCATTTTCACCTTCTTCGGAGTTAAATAAAAAAAAATCCTTTCATAGTGAGTGCCTGCACTCCATGGATAAGCCATCCTCTAATTTTCGTGTTTCTGCGTTTAGTGGTTTGCGTTGTGCGTTGATGAGTGAGTCCGACGTGACACTTTCTCATATACGTATATATTATTTATACGTTTCCTTGTATACAAAATACCAACGAGAGGCATCAAGGAGAAGCGTCTGGTGGCAAGGGGAGGAAGCAGCTAATTCTTCAATGTCCCGTCATTGTCGTTCTCTCGTCTACTATCTGTCTCCTTGTGTTCGTCCATGCCGAGGGGAATAGCTTGTAGCCAAGTTCGACGCCATCCGTCGCGGTTATTCCCCCTTTTTTGTCTCCTCGCCGGGTATGAAGCCGGGACCCTGCACTCAGCTGAGTAACATGGGGTTATTGCGTCATCAATCGCACGCCTCGGGGGAGCAGCGCGAACAAAGCGCACTCCCGCGGCTGGAACGAGAACTGCGCGTAGGGAGGAGCCTGGCCGCGCAGTACACGCCGCCGATATTTTTTAATCTGGCAAGTTTTTTCCCCTCTGGGGGCCACGGTGGCTTACCAAGGCGAACTGGGTTCAATCCCCGGTCGGGTCACCGGATTTTCGCAAGTGGGAATCGTGCCGGACGATGTCGTTGGTCGGCGGGCCTTCTCGGGGATCTTCCGTTTTCCCCGCCCTCTCATTCCGGCGCCGCTCCATACTCACCTCAATCACTTTCATCGGCTCTCAAGACCTCGCTGTTAAGAGCCGCCCAAATCTCTTCACTCACTCACTTTTTCCCTGCTGCCATAGTGTGCTCGCAGTTTTGCCAGATGGAGGAATTTTCCAGTTTATTGGGAAATTTCAGTATCTGGCGGGGAAAGGGGAAGTAACGAGGAAAAACTGGAAATTCCAAACCTATAACATTTGTTTAAACTTACGTGTATATATATTCCATAATAATTTTTTTATTATCTGTCATTTATTCATTGGCGATAATAAGAGGCTCGACATTTTCAATACCCCTACATACGCTTCTGATCTCGAACATTTCCCGTCTTCTTGATATTATTCGCCATATATTTGTTAAAATCACGTTCAGTTTATATTGTGGTTCAAGAATGAAGTGGAATAAATGAGCATTAAAAAATATTAACAGTATACAACATACATGTGTCATACATTTTTTATATGAGGACGGGAATTTTGTTCGTAAAACGGGAATTTTCGGCCAGCTTTGCGGGAATTTGTTCTCGAATGGTCTGTCAACATTGCGTGCTTGGCTCGCTGGGACCGGCCTTAAAAATACGGTAGCCAGCGGGTTCAAATCCAAGCGGATGGGGGAATTTCACCACGTCGAAAATTTAGTCTTTCAAGTTGACTTGTAACGCATATTGGGAGTAAAAATCTCGCTGACCTCCCCGCGATTTTATCCTCCCCGCGAGTGACTACAAGTTGACACGCTTTGCGTGACACGTGTACTGCCAGGACATGTCAACCCAGAGGACGGAGACTCAAGTTACACGTGTCAAGGTTGTGCCGAGTAAGAGCTGTCATATCGCTGAAGCACCCGGCGGAGCAGAGCTAGAGCACCTCTAGTTACACAAGATAAAACGGCTGACGAGCTTGAAAGTGGTGCCACGAGCATTCCTCCTCCCCCTCCCCTTTTTAGCTAACAGGGGGGCAACTTGGACACGCACCGTAGAAGGAGAGCTGACAGGGTAAGTTTGAGGGAGCAGGTCATCCCTCCTTCCACCAACAAGAACCATGGCGCTCGTATAAAGTATTCTATTGTTCTGCGCCCTCCTCCCACTTCCCTCCCCCCAACAAGGGAGACATGTGTAGGAACTTAGGGAGGTAGTCAAGGGAGGATATAAGCGAATTTACAAGATATAAGGGGGTCAGTTTTTATTACCTTGCCGAGAGTCAGTTGAGTCGGGAATCGCGAGAGGACGTCGTAATGAGAGGAGAGAGTCGTGGAGCGAACCCAGAGTAGCAGTGGAGGGGTGACAGCACCAAACGCGGAACTTTTCCAAGGCTGCCCACATCGCCGGATCTCATCCACAGCCGACGACATACCAAGCACTACAAGAAGAGCTAAGTATCAAGTCGTCGGCCAAAGAAGGGGCCCCCCCTCCCCCAATATGTCGCCCACAGTTAATTCGAGTTAGTTGAGTTAGTTAAATAGATTACCACACCTCGGGGAGTGTTTCTGTATATCTAAATTCGAGACAATATAACCAACCAGTAAAGTGAACCACCGGAATACTACCTTATTGTTTACCCTCAACGTATCAGGCACCATATAGTCTGTGCTATTCCCCACAGGTGGGGAATAGCGTCAAAGTTTACCATAACCTGGTGTTCGCCTGTATGGAGATGAAAGTATATTGCACTGCGTGCGAAATAAGTATGTCTTAACAATGTATGCTGTAAAGTCGTGATTTTTTTCCAGAGAGGAAAAATTAAGACTTCCAAGCAGCTACAAAAATATTGGAAGTCTACTGTTGTCTTAAGCTTTTAATGTAGCTAATATCTGTATTTTCAAATCATCAAGCGTAAGTTTACAGGAATGGAATTTGCATGAAAATGGTGTGGGTGGTGGCAAAAGCATTTTTAACATCTTGAACCTATATGTGACGGTTTTTTGTTGTTAAATGCAGGAGTCAAATCGGGGCTCTTACATTCTTCACCACACCAAAGTCTACATACCTTGTACCTAATGAATACAGCCGAGCGTAATATAGATATGACTCAGCAAGGAAATTACTTATAAAAATGCCGTAATTCAATTAGGGCACTTCCTGTAAAAAAAAAAACATGCACATAAGTCTTGACGCTGCACAGTGTGGTATTTGGTCCCAAAACCTGGCCAAAAATATTTTATGCCACTAACAGCTACAGAACATCATTTTGTTTAAATTGTGTAGTGAAAAATAATAAGACAACGATTTAGTTTTAAAATGAAGCATTTATTCGTCACTACTATTATATTCTAAAACATTTACATTTATAAGGTCACTTTCTGATAACAGATTTTGAACATCAGATGATAATAGCTTTTTTCTTATGTGAAAAGCATTGCATCCCTGTAATTAGGGGGTTTGAAGTTAAAAGCAGCCTATGCTAGAAAACTTTTGCTTTAGATCAGGTAGCAGTGGATCACCTTCAGCATAATTACTTATAATATCTTGCTCCATAAATTTAAGCTTTCCATCAAATGTTGACACATTTGACCTTTGCATAATGGTATACAACTCATTTCGAGTCATAGACCTCAATCCAGAAGGCCCTGTTTACAAAAAACTAAATATTAAAAACAAAATTACTATTGTAGGGTATGAACCAAAAAAATCGTTAAAAAAAATGGGGCGGTTTCGGGCTGCTGTTTTTTGTATAACTGTTTTGCGTACTAAATACTTCATGTTATACAATAGTTTTCAGAGCTTAGAAANAAATTACTATTGTAGGGTATGAACCAAAAAAATCGTTAAAAAAAATGGGGCGGATGTTCAGAAGTACAAAAAACCCTTAGTAAATATTTTAAAGTACACATATATCAAATAGTTTAATACACCTATGTTGTCAGCCGTGCTGACTCAAATTTGCAACATTTTCATTACATAAAAGTAGTGTTACATAAAGTACATACCTGGGTTTGAAGAATCCATCACAAAAACAACCAGTGAATTGTTTATGCATAAAACCACAAGAGTTTATAAACACACTAAAATCTGAGCACATAGACAAATCACACAACACTCTAAGCGAAGAGTAACTTCCGACTGAGAACATGGCGCTTTGAGGTTTTCACCCTTTGTTGCTGTAGCTACCTGGCTTTTCGAAGAAACCTAACAAAGGGGTGGGAACCAGTTAAAAAAATAAACATTATTAGCCAGGTTTTTAGGTCAAATATCATACTGTGCGCTGTAAGGGTATAAATTTTCTCACGTAAATGAACAAACAGGAAGGAATACAAAACTTGGACGTCGCTTATTAAAAAGCGGAAAGCTCATCGTTGATAGATATTGAAGATCTATGATCTTCATCTCAAAATAAATACCATTTTGTTGACAGAAACCCTAACAGTAGCTGCAAATGGTGTACTGTTAGTGGGAGATACAGACTTTACAAAATTTTCCGTGTGCATTACTAACATGCCTAATTAAACTTATGTATTTAAACTGGTACAACTTGATAAGACGAAAACCGTACACTGAAGAATAATATGTAAACAATGCATTAAGTTTCACATTTACATTTCGTGTTAAAAATGTTCTAAAAGCTATAAATTTAATAAAGTTTCGTAGTTTACTTAACTAACCCGTAAATCCTCGAATGCACTATAAACGTGTGTGAATGTCCACTATTCAACGTATAGTTAGATATGAGAATTTGCCTCTCTTTCGGCCCAATTGCTCCATTGTGTTCTGATAAAGAAAAACAAATGTAATGCAGCGAAAGATACGTAAATCTTGAAAGCCTTCGAATATACTTGCATGTGAGTCACTGAACTCCCGATTATCAGGTTGCAGAACTACAGTTACAATAGTGACAAAGTCTATAACGCAATCCCACGAAATTAAGCAAGTTTCTGTTTTAGGTATAAAATATAACGGGGAAAACTCTGAGGAAGATTGTTAATTGAAAACCAGCAACGAAATTTTAAATTTGATTAAGCGTAAATTCTAGGTTCAGTTCCATGATATAGTAGAGAATTTTGTTGTTTAAATGTTTTGTTGATATGATGTCTGCTTTAATGAAGGTTTTATGAAACGTAGATAATATACTTCACTAGCTGACCCGGCGGACTTCGTACCGCCTAACGGTCAATGAATGTCGTGTTAACTTTTAGTTTAGCTTTATTTAGGATTTTATTAACGTAAAATAAAATTAATACTCAAAATGTATTAAGTTCAATAGTTTATTAGGATAATATATATAAAGAAAATAAAAAATCAATAAAAGTACAAAAATCAAGTATTTCAATGGCGTGTCAGCTGTATTTTGCTGCATGGGTTGTACTCGCGTTAATTTTCTTCAGTGAAGCACCTTGTGATATACGACATTATTCGTTTTGTTATCAGGTGCAAGAACAAATAAAGCCGATGGTTTGCCGACTTGTGAACATGCCACGTATAATTGACCATGAGAAAAACATGAATTCTCTAGATTCAGACAACAAACACTCAAGGATTGGCCTTGAGACTTGTTAATCGTCATGGCGAATGCAAGACGAATCGGAAATTGAAGTCGTTTAAACTCAAAGGGCATATCGGTTGGGATCATAGGAATCCTCGGAATGAAAACTTCCTCATCATTGAATTTTCCTTTGAGTATCGTCGCGTGAATCACATTGGTCAACAGTTTTCTTATCTCCAAACGCGTTCCATTGCACAGTTTTGGTTAGTTTAGATTTCGAAGCATTATTACTACCGAGCCAACCTTCAGTTGTAAATTGTGCGGTGGTAAGCGAGGCACATCAANCAAGGAGTTTAAAATTTCAGTTGGATAGTTGGTGGCTTCGTCTTCGTTTATTACACAGTCAATAGATTTAAATGAATGCAGATTACCAACGATTTGAATCTGAATTACTATATTTAAGTCATCCACATCTTTGTTCTTAGCCGCAAAAATTGCTCTCTCACTCAACCATTTATTATTTTTGTGATTAGCAATGATCTTCGGTAACACTTTCTTGATGAGCTCGTCTTTTGATGAGATGAAATTGCAAAAATTCGGAGTAAATTAAATCAATCCGCTCGATTCGTCGACAGGAACACGGCCATTACCGATAGTCAGTAATTGCTTGGAGAAATCTCCAGCAGATGGATCGTTCAGCAATGCAACTCTCATGTTTGCTGCCAGCTGAAGTTTCTTCACATAGCGCCACAGATTTGATGATTTGAGGCAAGCGTTTATTTCATCGCCAGCAGTTGATCTTGGAATGACTTCCAGTGTTTGGTCGGTTGTTCAGTAGTTTGAAGGTTTAACGGCAGTTTAAACGCTGAATGAGCCGTACGGCATCCTTCTAACAATGTGGCCGCTATTCGAGAAGAAGCAACTGCTACCGCAATGTCGGATCTCGCTCGAACAGTGGCCAAAATCAATGACATGAGGAATGTCTTCCCAGTTCCACCGGGGGCATCCAGGAAAAATAAGGCACCATTTCCCTCATAAATTGCCTTGATTAATGTATCATACACTTTCTTCTGTTGGGGGTTCAACAGGGGCACATTCGTTTGAACTGATTGATCTAATTCATGTCGATCATATTCACGTTCTCGTTCTTATTCTTGATTAAATGCGTCATTCATTCCTCGATCTGGCGTTGGCATTCCTAACCTGACTAACAAACTGCCGCACATGTGGTAACACATGTCTTCGATCAAGAGCAATGCCTGATTATGCATCTCATCATTCACCTCAAGATCGGGATTTCTTGAACTGATACGAATCCTATGTAAAAATCTTTGTATTTGTTCCACAGGTCACGTGGATGTCGAAATGATGATAGCAAATAATGTGCTTATCTGACTTGGAGTTGCAGAAATTATTGCTTCAGCGATTGTCGTGTCCCAATGAGTATCGTTTTCAAGCAAATTGAGCTCTTGACATGCAGCACGAAATGTTGGGCACACTATACCATTAACAGTTCGTAGTGATTCAAATGATGTTGGCCCACGAACATTCACCAGCAACAACCGCGAATAGAAGCATTCATCATTCTTTGGATGAACTGTGTAAATACGACCAAGAGCATCAGTAGAACGCCCATCCGGATGACCAGGAACCGCATCGCCTTGCTTCCGACGTTGAAATTTCTTTGATGATACGTTCCAAGTGTAATAATGTGCCATCTCCGAGTCCAGCCGTTCTCGAGTTATAAATGGTGTAACTAACCCGACTTTGTTTTATAGATATATATATATANCGAGTCCAGCCGTTCTCGAGTTATAAATGGTGTAACTAACCCGACTTTGTTTTATAGATATATATATATATATATATATATGTTTTTTTCATGTTAGCATTCCTTATTTATTTTAAGGCAATACTTGAACTTCAGTTAATCAGTACAGTTTTTACAGTAGGTATATTTTACATACTCTTTTAATTAAAACGTTATAATTATTTCTTCCGTGAAAATTTACGATGTTTAAATAGCCTATATGTTATTCTGGGCGCAGAAAAATCCAGAAAATCTAAAATCATAGAAATAGGTCCAGCCGTTCTCGAGTTATAAATGGTGTAACTAACCCGACTTTGTTTTATATGTATAGATTACGCTGNGAAATAGGTCCAGCCGTTCTCGAGTTATAAATGGTGTAACTAACCCGACTTTGTTTTATATGTATAGATTACGCTGTACGTTCCTGATTTTGCAATATAACTTGTGGTTATACGATAGCCATCCATTCTAATGTAGCAGATTTCGGTTAATCTGTTCCCTATTATCCAGCTAAATTTATCAAATGCCTTTAAAAACTAGCTGCTTACATTATTCAGAAAACTTTAATAATTTACATATATGGAGTATTCAGCTGTAAGTGACCAATGGAAAACATTTTAACCGGTCTGATATTAAAATACAGGTTAAAGTTTTGGAAAAATAGCAATTGAAGAAATATCTCTTAATGAAAGAGAGTTAATAAATATCATGCTTATATTTCTTACGATGTGTTTTGTAAATGTTTATAATTTGGGGTTTCGTGCATAAATTGTATGCTTACAGTATGTAAACAAATTGTATCTGTGATGCCTTAAATATTTGTTATATGAAAATATTTTACTTATACGGGTAGAAAATTTTTCTATATCCGAATAAGAAAATATGATTTTGTAAGTTAAAATCTAAAATATAGATGTCGTTGCACCAGCATTTTTGGGAAAGTTTCTTATTTCGTTTCAAGGAAAAGTCTTGTAAACGAGCATCCGTTAAACCAAAATTTTGCCATCAAATCTCCTCGGAATTTACGATTATAATTTTCCTAGTACTCCCGACAATACGAACCATATTTGAACATAGTCCCTACGTTAGAGTTTTATATGTTTGCGTCATTAATAGTGCGCAGAACATCATGGAAGTTAATCAACATCCAAACTTCTTTTAAATTCCCAAATATTCTAAGCGTTTCTAGAGGCAAGAATTAAGAACTTAAGAGCATATTTTAACGTTGCCTCTTACTCAGTAATAAATGGTAAGTTCCGTGTATAAAAAGAGGCTTTGACGTGAAATTCTGGAGTCTTATTTGTACAGATTAAATAGATAAAATGTGTGAAGTCAGATTTTTTGGAATAGAGCTGCCAGAAAACGTTTAGAATAGGTTATAAACCGAAGGAGATAAAAGCAATATATATATAAATAAATTATATATATAATATATATTATTGTCTTCTCAAGAACTGCTTTTCAGACCAACAGCAGGAATGGTTACAATTAATCTAGGTATTTTCCTAGGATGATAAGATAAGCAACTAACCTAAGGTTTTGCAAAAAAAAAATTACGTTTACTTCTTTTTACGAACTTTTGCCTATCTTGTAGATCTAGTCTGTAGAACATCTTATATTTGTTAGTTGGTATGCGAACTGACAGTACAAGCATCCTGAGCCCAAATTTCAGATGATAAGACATGGAAATTTCCTCGCCTTATAGTCTCCCAGTATAGCCACCCTGACAAACAATTTAAAAAACTAGTTTCTGTTGATGTACGTGTATACACACATATAAAACACCTTAGTGAGTGAAATTATTCCTATCAAAGTGTTCGAAATCCCTTACGTTCTCATTTTTAAAGTATTTACTATACACTAACACCCGTATTATGCAAAACATTGTCGTGTGACGGTTTAGGAATTTTAGAGCGACGCTGGCCCACAACCCCTGCTCCCCCGAGCATAACCAGGCGACACGTGGCACGAGGCAGGTGGTGGACTGCAGCCACATGGCTTGCTGCGCGTTCTACTGTGTAGGCCTCCCTACCTCCCCCCCCCCTTCATCCCCGTACGCCTCTAGCCTGCCGGGNACCTTCAGAAACCAGGACACGTGTTTGGAAAGGCATTGTTCTGCGTTCTACCACTCCACCCCCCTCACCTCCTTCTCCCTCCCCACAAGGTGCCACGTGCCGACAATTAAAACTGAAGGCTGGCAAGCATAAAAACCCCGTTTCAAGAGTGGTGGGGGAATCAGTTGATTACTACTACCCAGAGTAGGAGACAGTCGATGAGTAACGCGCAGAGAGGTCAGTCCGGGAGAGCAGTGAGTCGAAGACCGCCGAGCAGAGAGTTAGGTCAGGGGTTCGGACCCCTGGCCACGTCAGTACGTCAGTAGAACAGCAGTCCAGTGAGACAGCAGCACCCGCAGGCTTTTACCAAAGGCCGCCCATCGCCGGAGATCACCCACCACAGCTGACAGCACTCACCGCTGAGTTAAGTATAAAAATCGTCGCCCAGAGAAGCCCNAAAATTATCACAGTACCACACCTCTCCAGTGCTGATGTATTTCATTTGTATTGAATTCGAGACACTATATTCGTCCTTAACAAATGAAACAGTAAAAGGCTTCATTATTACTATACCCTCAACCTCCAAGCACATTATAATCTGTGCCTGAGGGCATTAACGACACTATAAGCCACTCAGTCTTCCACAGAGGCGGTATAGAGTCAAGTTAATTTGGCGCACAACTGTGGGGCCTAAATACGTCAAGTTAAATCGGCTCCCAAATGTGGGGCCTACACAGCCTAGCGTCAACGTTTTGAGCCTACTGAAAATGTTAAGCAAACAAAGAAATTCTTGCACATTTAACTAAAATCCTAAACACTATACGAAGATTTTGCACCAATTGATCAAAGTTAACTTTTGATATGGCAATTAGTTATATTCTATGTTTTCTGATGGTGGTTTACTCTACCTTCAACTCAAAAAGTTTCTCTTTCTCCTTCAGATTGATCAATCTCTAAGCATGAAAGGAAAAACCTAAAAGGCACCACTGTGCTGTGAGAAACAGGTAGCTTAGTTAAGAAAGAGAGTAGGACGGCCGTACACCGCTTACAAGTGTATATAATTTGTGTTTACGATTATAATTATAGGTAGATACGAGGAAAAAAGTGAAATAAATCATATGAAACTCGGCGATCTTAGATTTAAAAGTTGATTCTTCTTTAAAGGTGAGTATAATTAGTAGAATCATATAGTACCTAGTAAACAGTATAAGATTAAAACTGCCATAAAAATAAATTTGATTTATATGTAAAGCAAAATTTTTGAATACCACATTTTATACACAGTAGTTAGTGAAAAGAATAATTTCAGTAATTACTGTAAAAAATCAAACTCTGACATTGGCATTCGTGACAGCTGTCGCCCAAGTAGAACGAGCAATAACACTGACGATATTCATGATGGTCGTCGAACTACGTATAACGATAATATGATGATCCAGAAAACAATATAAATGACGTGGCAAGCGCAAGCAACAGCTAAGTGCAACACTGCCGCTGTTTGACCAGAATGCAAGAGCATTAGAAACTCGCATCCGCTAATCTTCACTAACTATCCCGTGTAGCAGAAACTTACAAATTATACTTTTTCTTCGAAACGAATTTTTGAACAAATACGTGAAACGCCACAGTGAAAGCCAAATTTTAAGTGTTTGGATGAGAGTTTAATTTCAAACCGATTATACTTAGCAAATCCAGTCTCTAACGAGCACCCTCCATATTTCCGCTTCGTGAAACTACCGAGTTATCTTTTCTGATTCGCTTTCTCGAGATTGATTGCATTGAGAACTGCAGGAAGTCCTTATTTGCAAGACCGTTGTGATTTAAGTGTCCTATTTAGGCGCATTGTAAATATGCACGAGTCGATCCAGCATGCTATTAGAGGACAATTGCCAGCAAGCTCCGGGTTCTAATGCTATCACTATCATACTTACTGTCATTATTTCTGGTTAAAAATTCACACATTCTTATATTCTTATTATTAATAATAGCAGTATGGTCGAATTAGCCCAATCAGTAACTTGAGCACCCNATTCACACATTCTTATATTCTTATTATTAATAATAGCAGTATGGTCGAATTAGCCCAATCAGTAACTTGAGCACCTATTATGGATATAATTTACAATTTGCCTTAGGGCAGTAATTAAAATATCAACATATATTATGTAACTTCTTCTTTTAGGTCTAAATCGATTTGTGTATCAACATCGTGCAGTTTCTGAATAATGTTGACCTGCGACGACAAAAAAATATACGGTCGAAATATTTTGTGGGCCACGTTCTCAAGGAGAAAATGCGCTTAGTNTTGACCTGCGACGACAAAAAAATATACGGTCGAAATATTTTGTGGGCCACGTTCTCAAGGAGAAAATGCGCTTAGTTAAAAACACAACCTTTCCTCTTATCTTTTAATGAAAAAGTCTCCGGCCATGAAAACATCTGTTTATTTTCTCCGCTGCCTGCTGCTTGAGATAACAGGAGAACCCTGGCCGCAGATTTGGTAACTTGCTCTCCTTGATTTCAATAATCTCGACATCATCTAAATGTTTTGAAGCGTGCATGTTTGGCACCAGAAAAGTAATTTATCTCTTCGTGAGGATATTTCGGGTTTCTTGTCGTGTTCTCCTTTCCCTTTCTTTTTCTTTTCCCATCCTATCCCCTCTCGCACTTTCACCGCCGTCCCAGGAAATAATTCACAAGTTTCATTCTCGGCTCATTTGCGGCCGCAAGGTGTATGAAGAGAGAGCGCTATAAATAACGCCTTGTTTCAGAAGGGTAATTTCGAGGGTACGTGTTTATATTTATTACCTGGACTCAAAACTGTGGGGAACAGTTGCGATTCTCGAACTGAAGGGGAATGGCGAGATTTTTGCGAGAATCGGGGTGCATTTTTTAGAACAAAATAGTGACGTGCTGTAACTAGTGGGAAATAAGTTTTACAGCCGTCTGCGTCAGACTATTTTGCGGATATGAGTCACAGCGCTAAGGTCGAATATGTCATACTCATCAAGAGGTCGATAGCATCTATTGAATGTAATTTCGCCGCCCGTAGTACAACCACAAATTTCAACGGTTGATCCTATCATTTTAATTGATAATAAATCTTTATTCGTGTGAATTTACTTGTTTAATTAATTTTATATACGGGCATGTCAGTCGGAAGAAAAGTCTACCTTCGCTAGGTGTAATTATTTTCCTCAAAATATAATATGCGATGGGCAAGAGATCTAATCAAAGTTTAATTTCGCGCTCCAGAAAGGTTTATTCATTTCCTCAAGAACATATTTTGATAATGTTATGTTTTAAAATCCTTTTATTGTTTTTAGCAAAACAGTGTTGAACTTGCAATCATTACAAGTCATGCCATTCCCTAAAAATTAAAAACGTTTCGATCCAAGGTTTTTACATTAGTACATTTCAAAGACACAATTTCACTGTGTTTGTATAGTATAAATAATAAATACTAAGCTACGCGCAGAAATAAGCTTATTTGCATTTTAAAAATAGCGACATTTTTTCCCTTGTATTTTAAATTATTGAATTAAGGAAACGTTTACACAATCTGTAATTTGCTGCTGCTGTCTATGATTTTCTTTGAGTGACTTCAGCTGCGCACGTATGAAAATTTTTGAAGATGTTTTCATTCTATCATGTCTATTTTTTTTTAATTGTGTTTTTATTATACTGTTGTAGCAGAAAAGTAAACAAAATCATGACTTCTAAAATATTAAAACTAATAAATATAAATACTATACATTTTCTGGGAACAATTTTTGTGTTGTGTCAACATGTTTAAATGTATTTGGCAGATTTATAAAATACTGAGTTTTATCATAGATTCCGAAACAGCTTTTGCCATCATATATGTGGGTGGCTTAAAGAAATTCCAACAGAATTCATACGAAATGGGTTCATTGTATGTTATATAAACTACCCTGTAACTTTCTGGATTTTCCACGTAGAATATGTTAGCAATATGTGGTAATTTCCCATTATCTACATATTTACAATTACTGCTTGGTCTGAGTAAGTATAGAGCGTGTGTGAAGATAAGATAGAACTGTCCACTATAATGGTTTTTATTTGATTCACAGATTACTGCAAATTCACATTATGACAAAAATCATGTTTCCCAATTTCGACATCGACAAGTTTACGTCTCACAGTTTTATGCTAAATTTTGGATAAACATGTTACGTTAAATATCGCAAGAAATTATTAATTGATTTTTTTAAATTTAATTAGTGTATAAAAATATATTTTTGCTGAGAAACTTAATAAAAATAAGACCTAGCCGTATATAAAAATGAAAGTTTAATAAAATAATAATCATGCAAAATTTGCAAACATAATTACATGCTGTAAACGAATCGAGCAGCACACCAGAAATGAATATGCAAGAACACACCGCTAGAAGTATAGAATTATCAATTAGAAATTACATAAAACTAAAAATATAAAAAGCCATTTTATTTCCTAACCACCTTTATATCCCTTGACGCTAGGCTGTGTACGGCNATTTCCTAACCACCTTTATGTCCCTTGACGCTAGGCTGTGTACGCCCCACAGTTTGGAGCCAATTTAACTTGATGTATGTAGGCCTCACAGTTGTACACCAAATTAACTTGATGTATGATACATTAACTAGCGTTGCACCCCACGTCCGAGCGCCACTTTAACTTGACGTATTTAGGCCCCACAGTTGGGAAGCCGCTTTACTTGACGCTATACCGCCACTGTGGAAGACAGTGACGTGGTTAATGCCCCCAGGCACAGCCTATAATGTGCTTGGAGGTTGAGGGTATTGTAATAATGAAGCCTTTTACTGTTGTATTTTGAAGGACGAATATATTGTCTCGAATTCAACACAAATGAAATACATCAGCACTGGAGAGGTGTGGTACTGTGATAATTTGGCTACGCGGATTGACTGCAAACGACTTCGTGATGGAGGGGGGGCTTCTCTTGACGGTAATTGTATACTTACCTCTTGCTGGAATGATGTCGGCTGTGGTGGGTGATCTCCGGCGATGGGCGGCCTTTGGCAAAAGCCTGCAGGTGCTGCTGTCTCACTGGACTGCTGTTCTACTGACGTACTGACGTGGCCAGGGGTCCGAACCCCTGACCTAACTCTCTGCTCGGCGGTCTTCGACTCACTGCTCTCTCGGACTGACCTCTCTGCGCGTTACTAATTAACTGTCTGACCTCCTACTCTGGGCGGTAGTAATCAACTGACACCCCACTACTCTCGAAACGGGGCTTTTATGCTTGCCAGCCTTCAGTCTTAATTGTCGGCATGTGGCGCCTTGTGGGAGAAGGCGGTGAGGGGGGTGGAGTGGTAGAACGCAGAACAATGCCTTTCAAAACACGTGTCCTGGTTTCTGAAGGTTTGGCCGGCCCAAGTTTACTCTCGTCAGCTACTTTTTCGGGGCTTTTCCACCTTGTCCTGTGGTTAGCTAAGAGGGCGATGTTTTCTCGGCACCAATCCAGCTCGTCAGCTATTCCTTCCGTGGTGCGTATATTTTGAGTTTAGGCGAAATACACATGATAATTTGCTGATATCTCGAGAAATCCCTGCGCTCCACAGATCTCCCGGCAGGCTAGAGGCGTACGGTGGTGAAGGGGGGTGGCAGGGAGGCCTACACAGCAGGACGCGCAGCAAGACACGTGGCTGCAGTCCACCACCTGCCTCGTGCCACGTGTCGCCTGGTTATGCTCAGGGGGGGGGGGGGGAGTGGTTGTGGGCCAGCGTCGCTCTAAAATTCCTAAACTATCACACGACACCCTTAACCACCTTTTTAAATATATATTGCGATATAAATAATAAATACAGTGTGTACATTCCACCGCACTCGAAACCTAACGTCTAAGGTTGAAATAAAATGTATTTATTAGCTATTATTCCAAATGAGGGTGCGTTCAAAAGTGCTTACTCTACCCTGAATCGCCTATACAGACTGTACAAAGTTTATACTGCTATGACTGGATGTGGTAAGAGCGTTGGCCACGAAAAAAATTATTTCATTTTTGTACCACATACTGTTTGACTTGTAGACATTATCTTTACACTTAACTCACAAAGAAAAAATTTTGATAATTAAGTTTTCGAATAAACACATGTCAAAACCACAATTTTCCTGTTTTATAAATGTACAAATAATGAAAACTAACTAACATACATAAATTATATAATTCACACTGAAAGATGATACTAAGAGCTTTCTCGAGACTTCTATAAAAATCGCACAAGGACATGTTTTCGCAGTTAAAATAATTGCTGATTGTGAAATTTTTGTGGTTTTTTTTTTCTGTCCTTCCCTGAATTTTTGTAAAATAATTTATGTTAAGATTACCTTAAAATAAATTACTACAAAACCTTTCAGTTGCCCCTGTTAAATTTACTACAAATAGTTTGGTTTATATTATTCGTGCGTTATAAAAACAGTAAAATTTTGACTTTTACCTGTCCTCTTAAAAAAAAAATATGCGAACTATAGTAAATTTGGTTGAGGAAAATATTGTCATTGGTGTTGTCTGCAATTTGAATAGTATGTGGTACAAATATAAAATAAGTTATTTTGTGGCTAATGCATGTAACATTCCGATTGCTGTCAATGTAATTTGACGTTGCCTAATTTCAACAGGGTTTAATGAAGTTTGCCTTGAAAATTATGGCGTCCCGTATTCTTTAGACGTTTTCGCGACGTACTATTGCGTCGTTCACTAGAACGTTATTTCACGTTGGCAGCATTTGAAGTGTGAAATCACTGAAATGAACAGAGTGAGTTGGATGCCACGTTACCTAGGAGGGAACATTTCATTGGGACACTTTCAATTCGGCAGTGTGTTGGTTGGTAAGAGACCAGTAATGAACGTTTTACAGTATAGTCAAAGTTAACGGCAACGTATAAACTAATGAGAGAGTGGTAAGTATGACTACAGATACCAACTGAACTGGTATTCTCTTAAGGGGTGGATAAAGGGAAGGTTAGTTGTGAGTATATTTCATTATATTCCCATACTAGTGCGAACAACAAAGTTAATTTTATTAAGTAGGGTCAAACACAGCACAACTCGGAAGATTTTACACAACTACATCTATTTATAAAAATTGGTATTATCCCACTTACTCGCAAAACAAAACAGAAAAATCCGGTACAATGCAACACCAGTGCAACCTGTCGGCGAAAAATTTTACCTGCAAAACTAAATACATTGAGCTTCCGAACACGAATAGAATAAACCGTAATTTTGACTGTTCACGGTAAACTGAGCACTTTTGAAAGCCCTGTTTAAGATCTTNTTCAGTTGCCCCTGTTAAATTTACTACAAATAGTTTGGTTTATATTATTCGTGCGTTATAAAAACAGTAAAATTTAGACTTTTACCTGTCCTCTTAAAAAAAAAATATGCGAACTATAGTAAATTTGGTTGAGGAAAACATTGTCATTGGTGTTGTCTGCAATTTGAATAGTATGTGGTACAAATATAAAATAAGTTATTTTGTGGCTAATGCATGTAACATTCCGATTGCTGTCAATGTAATTTGACGTTGCCTAATTTCAACAGGGTTTAATGAAGTTTGCCTTGAAAATTATGGCGTCCCGTATTCTTTAGACGTTTTCGCGACGTACTATTGCGTCGTTCACTAGAACGTTATTTCACGTTGGCAGCATTTGAAGTGTGAAATCACTGAAATGAACAGAGTGAGTTGGATGCCACGTTACCTAGGAGGGAACATTTCATTGGGACACTTTCAATTCGGCAGTGTGTTGGTTGGTAAGAGACCAGTAATGAACGTTTTACAGTATAGTCAAAGTTAACGGCAACGTATAAACTAATGAGAGAGTGGTAAGTATGACTACAGATACCAACTGAACTGGTATTCTCTTAAGGGGTGGATAAAGGGAAGGTTAGTTGTGAGTATATTTCATTATATTCCCATACTAGTGCGAACAACAAAGTTAATTTTATTAAGTAGGGTCAAACACAGCACAACTCGGAAGATTTTACACAACTACATCTATTTATAAAAATTGGTATTATCCCACTTACTCGCAAACCAAACAGAAAAATCCGGTACAATGCAACACCAGTGCAACCTGTCGGCGAAAAATTTTACCTGCAAAACTAAATACATTGAGCTTCCCAACACGAATAGAATAAACCGTAATTTTGACTGTTCACGGTAAACTGAGCACTTTTGAAAGCCCTGTTTAAGATCTTCTTATATATTCATTGTGTTTTATTTCATTATATGTAAAATTAACATTATCATCCGCCTGATAGCTTCATTCATGCGTCGGTTAAGTGAAATGGTGAAATTACTAGAAAAGTAAATAATTGACTAATTTACGAATTCTTGTACTTCTATGCTTTAAAAAAACGGTAAGAAAAGGAACTCATTTAAGTAACTACATATGTTTACCTAACACTTTGAATTAAAAGTTAAGACACGTAACTTATTTTCCTCTGTCGTTGCTAACTTTACTAGGCACATGCCACTCGGAGAGCCTGTTAAAATAAGCGTAGCAATTTTAGCAACAGTAGCAATTTTCGAAGGTTGATTTCAAAGTGCTCAATTAGCAGTGAACAAACTATCTATGGGTGACTCAAGTGGAACTTTTCCTGAACATCTGTAAATGTATGCCGCACTCAAAGTGATGAATAGTCTTGTTCTAAAGCACCACCGAGACAAAGAGAAGACTATCCGCAACAACAATCCTATCTCGTAAGAACTCCATCGCTTGTCGAACGAGGCAGGTAAGCATCTAGCGCGAGGTCGACAAGAGTTTGGGTCCGAGGTTCATTGCGATGCCGGAGACGGAATGATGGTCGCGAGATGTGCTGACTCTGGAAAGGACTGGAAGTAGAACCCCCCCCCCCCCTCCTGACATTAGCATTCCCATCGCGTCCTGCGAGGGTAAGCGGGGCCATTACTAGCGCGTGCGTCCGTTTCCAGGGCACTGTCGCCAACACCGAGTCGGGGCAATTCCACTAGGAGACGAGCGAAAGAAATCTACCAGAACCCACTAGGTCGCGCAAACATTTACTTAATCGTTCATTCAACTAAAAATAATAGTTGACCTTTTTTTTAACTATTCCTTTTTTAACACAGTTAAATTAACATCGATGTGCATGGTACGGGATTGTAGTCCTGACAAAACGAACCAATAAGGAACTGAAATAGCAACGACAGTCGGGAAAATGAGCAGAATGATTGAATACCTCCAATTCGTGAATAACAATTACAGAAGTATGCTAGAAATATTTTTCTCCACAAACACATTTTAATTACAAATGTTGAACCTCATAATTTTAAATAGTGTTTCCTCCCACGAAATAGTCTTTCAAATTTCAACTACAATTTTTTTTCTATATTACCCTTTGACCACTAGTTATAGTTCAGCCCGCTAGGTAAGAAATAAAACCCACTCAATGTGGTGTGAAATCCACCGAGTTGGCAACACTGACGAGTCTCGGACCACTTCGCCTTGCTCTCTCTCTCTCTCTATCACACTCTCTCTCTTTTGCACACATTCTCTCTCACACTATCTCTCTTTCTCTCTCCCTCTTTCTCTCTCTTTCTCTCTCTCTCTCTCTCTGTTTCTCTCTCTACTCGCCCAACCATCTCTGCCTATGTAAATTGCCAGAGAATGCTTGACCCGTGCAATGATTTTTCGGTTTTGCCGACACGTGATCAAAATCGCAAGTACACCACCTCGCCTTCGTATGCCTTTCTATGCCGTCAATAGAATTTCTGGAAGATAACTCAGACGAACAAAAAATTATACATTTTCATAGCTAAGTAAACATATTGATACGATTCTAATTTTTGTAGCCAGCCAAGTATCATTAAATATCTCGCCAAAATAATGTCCTTTAAAATGTGTAGTTTATACAGTTAGCGAGCTCTTAGCAAAAGTATTTGTGGGCATTACTCCACCCTTGCTTATATATATACTTATATATATTAATATATAATTATATATATATAAATAATAATATATAATTATATATATAAATATATATAATTATATATATATTTATATTTATATATACTAAACTTCCTTTTTAATTTGTCAAACTAGTGAACCGGCCCGGCTTCGCCCAGGTACAATTGAATTTTACAGTGATACACCGATAAATAAATTGGGAAAAGACAATTCATTTATGTGAAAACAGGATTATAAAATTATGCTATGTTGGCCTAGGTTTTTAACTGATTACGGCAACCCAAAAGGTAGGAAATATTTTTTACCAGATAGCCAAGGAGTAGAGTTTTGTTTTTGGAGTGTATCTGTGCAATTATCGCGTAGTTACCACATTTCCGCTTTCCACCGTCAATGTATGAAAATCAAAACGTGAGTTTCATCAAGTTGTAGCATTAGAAATACGTGTACTTAGGTACTACTTTTTGCGCGTGGCTGAGGGATCGTAATCGATCACCAAAGTTAAGCAACGCTCCCAGCGGCACATATTTGGATGGGTGACCGTTTAATGGCATAACATCTGAGCGCTTATCGGCTTCGGAGGGCACACTAAATATTCGGTCCCGGTTGTTATCGATTGATAGCAGTCGTTAAGCTGTTTCAGAGGTCCTTGGCCGGCCTGATACACCAGAGGAAAATAATATTTCGGTCACAATCCCAGCCGTTGCAGAATTATGTTTTGTAGTTATTCCACAGGAACCGTACCATTTTCCGGGATAAAAAGTATCCTCTGTCCTATTGCAGGACCTATATTACCTACCGACCAACTTTCATCAAAATTCGTTCAGCCGTTATGGAGCTGAGTGGTAACAAACACACACACAGACTTTCGCATTTATAATATTATCAGGATGATTAAATAAATCTTTAATTTACAGTCAGAAGTATCTGGATAAACTAAATCACGTACTTTTGTAAAAAGTAAAAAAATTTCACGCGGTTTTACAAGAAAAAAAAAGTATTTTGCTTAACTTGATTATTTTGTTTTTCCTTTACTTCAGTCAGAAGAAGTGATCCAGCACACCATAGCACTCATTTCAATACACACCGTGTCAACCATTGTTAAATCCAGGTTGTTTTTTTACAGCTTTGTAGGAATAAAGGTATTTCAGGGCGGAACTTGGCCAGCGAGATCGGCCAATCAGGAAGTACAACCTTTTTGTCCCAGGATATATAAAGGCAAAAATGTGAGACAGTGCCTCGGGAGATAGCAGTTTCCACTACCCGGGAGATGGCGACTGCAATGTCGACCGAAAAGTTGGGATAATCGTCAACTTTGACGTTGCTGTATTTCGAAAGACCAGAAGACTCTGCAATAGCCGTAAGATCCTGCGAACTACATATTAATTAATTAGTGTCTTTAAAGATATTATTAATTGGTACAATCCATCAATTTGTTTGATGGGACTGTATAACAATATAGAAAAATTTGTTAAAATAATTTACAAGACAATTTTATGATTTTTCCATTTAAGTTACGGTTTTGATCCCACGTATACTTATAAGATTTATCATAATGAATACTACACTAGTAAATGATAAAATTAATGTAAAAAGAGCTCGTTATTTTAGCAAAGTTATTAAAGAAAGTTCTATTTACAATGTTTTATTTTTAATAACTCACAGAACTCCAATATATGATTACTAAAAAGGAAGAAATATTGAAGAAACAAATCTTTTTACATTGTATAAATTTATTTACATGTACACATTATTTGTATATTACTTTTCGTTGATATAATGCCATAAAACTGATGAAATTTACATAATTTTAATAAATATTAAACTTTTTTCTTAAATTTCTAATGTTTTAAAATTAGAAACAATTAAGTATATCATTACTATTGCGATACTTTATACTGATGTTTTAATTCTAAACTAGTACGAAAAGTCAAGGTCATTGGTACTGAACTCTAGTTCATTTAGTAGCAAACGTTTCTACGTTTCGTCGGGAAGCAAGTTATTATATAATCCAGTAAATTTGTTCAAGTATATGGCACATATCATTATATGGCATTTACTTCCCTTGATTATCTGTATTGGCTTCCGAAAACTCGTAAATTCTAATTCAATTTTTAAGCGCGTGTTGTATGTAACGCGCCCTTGAAAATGCCGGTCTTAAGAACCACTTCACACCATTCACCAGATGATCTTCTGGCTTTATCTCGTGACAGTCCTGCTGTCGCGGATTTTCAGGGTTACTCGCTTCAAGGTTGTATTTTCAAGACTCGTTATTCATGACATACGCTGCATGTCTTGCGTAGGTACTTCAAATATCACTTTTAAGAATACATTGCAGTCACTTAGTGAACCTAATTTCATTAGACACATTAAACAACGAACTTTTTATTAAATAACGTAATAATGTACAGTCACGCTATCCTCTTATAGCATAAAGCTTTTTTTAGAGGTGCCCACGGGCATGATAAACACTAATCGAGTCAGCCGTATGAATGTTGTGTAAGCGCAGTGTCTCAAGGCCACCGATGAGACGCTCGTAGTTGCACAGAAGCGAAGGTGCAAACATGATGCAGCAGCGCATGGAACACGTGTGCTGTACCTACACAATAATGTCTTGAACTAGAAGGTATGTTATGAGATTAATAATTTACAACAACAGACCGATTGGAGATTTGTTATTTAGGGTGAGAATGACTCGAATGATTTGGTATGTATTGAGTCTTCAGTTAAAACCATTTTCAGCTGCAAACAGAAAAATAAGAATTGATTGGGGAAAAGATGTCTGCGAACCCTTGAAAAGTCTTCATCTTGAAAAACGCATGCACATGCAAATAATAAACATTTAGTTTATTTCAGAGTAAAATTTGTTTCTGTTCCGTTTAGAATAATTTAATTGTGTTTAAGTATCAAAATATGTTATTCACGGTACCTGTAACAATGCGTACGATGTTTTTCTTTATTTGTAGTAGTACTTCATGCAAATCAATGTAAATATTTAATTTAACGACATTATCTATTATCTTGAATAATTTTGATTTTTTCTAAATGGGCCAAGGAGTGGTTTAAAAGCTTTGCCTAAAAGATAAGCAGTTTCCAAATTTTTGTTTAACCTCATTTACAGTACGTATTTTTACCGAAATTTGTATTGCAGACTTTGGGAAGCTTCTCTTTTTCTCTCGGCGCACAACTTAAGTCGTTACTAATATTGATACCGTCACAAGTTTCAGATTACTCAATAACATCATGTCAAAATCCATTAATCTTCTAGCGTCACCGGCTGCCTTGAGTTTATGGAAAGTGTCAGTTGTTATGAAGATACGGCTCTTACAGACTTAAGGCGTGTTTTATGTAATAGTAGCTGGAGATTGGCTATGACGTACACCTTATAGCATTAATTTTTTTTGTTTTGAGAGCATTAAGTGTTATTCGCAATCATGACATTCAGCGAAATTACAGCACTGACATTAAAGTGTTACTTATAAAGTTGGGTTTGATCATTTATTAACTATGAAGTTTTAAGTGAATTGCTATTATTGATAATTTTGTAAATCTCCTGAGTTTTGATATGAGCGCCACTATCATTTGAACAAAGTTAGAATGACGTAAGTTTTTTTTATGCCGACAGTTCTAGGCAGTAAAACACTATCTTAACCACAAGGCACCTGGAAATTTTGAAATACGAGAAATTGCCAAAGAATAAATCATTTTAAAATGATTTTAATTATCTTCAATTCCGGTATCGTAAGAAGAATATTCGTGCATTATACACGTGAAACGAAGTTAACATGCATTACATTACTTTATATAGTAAATCCACAGTTGCTTCCAACTTTTCTAAAGCCCTGCTAAAGTTCTACTTCCAGGATATTCCTCCGCCACATTGCAAACAGAAAATTACACCAAAGGGGCGAACGCACTGCATTCGTGCGCATTCAGCTTAACAACATTCTGTATAAGAGTTATTTCTTCGTGGGCATTACTAACACACCTATCTTCTCACCGGTTTTAATTAGATTTATTATAAATTAGGTATTATAACTGATATATGAAATATAAATAAATGTTCAATATAATAAAACATAAAGTAGTTTTATGTTAAGACAAGTATGAAACGCTTGTGATACACGGCATGTTTGGGAAACAACCAAACACGGCATGAATGGGATTATTTTGAAATATTTGATTCAAAAAGCGTGAATAAACCACGAATAGACTGCATATATATATATATATTTATATTTATATATATATACAGCTAATACGAAAACATTATTCGACGGCTTTCAAGACATATCGTAGCAAAGGCCACTATAGTGTGATGACAGGATCTGCTTTTAATATTTTAACCAACTGTAAACGGTAAATGGGCTCACAAGAAATATATTAACTTACCTAATCATCCAATACCCAAGGAAAAACATTTTTTTA
Source organism: Clitarchus hookeri (assembly GCA_002778355.1). NCBI lineage: Eukaryota > Metazoa > Arthropoda > Insecta > Phasmatodea > Phasmatidae > Clitarchus > Clitarchus hookeri. The sequence goes on from NQII01002033.1 coordinate 138,313, forward strand.
CATAGACCAACTACTATAGAAGTGCAACCCGCAGAAAAAAAACTCCGACCCCCCCGTAAAATACAGTCCGGGTGGTTAAATTTTCTGCATAAGAGTAATCGGGACCTGCGAACATGTTTACGTACCTGTGAGAATTGGCCTAACGAGACGCATAGGCTCACGAACATTAGAAAATAAAAATTCCATACGCGTCTTGAGATGGCCAGGTTCCGGATCGTGTAACGTCACAGTAAGTGCAAATATGGCGGCATTAAGTTCTCCGCCACATTTAGCAATCCCGCGCGACGCTGGAACAGCCACATGACGGCCCGGGGCGCCAGCGAGAGAAACAGCAAGCTATCTTCACAAGTTATGCAGTGTGGAAAAGATAACGACGACTTCCAGAATTTTAAAAGATAATCAGTAGAGCACTGAGTATCTAGCAAATTTATTCAGTAGTAAGGTAGACTTCAAACACTCATCACTTTCTTGTACTGTTATTTACCCATCAGGTGATAGTTATTTAGACACGTCCTGTTCAGATGTGAGCCAGTTATAAACAGCGACACGATAGTTTGAGATCGAGTCATGTTACTTCAAAGTTAAACATTTCCGTGTACAAACAAATTCTTTTTAAGCGAATGTACAGTAAATATACTGAAAAGCGATCCGTAATGACGAAAAGACGGAGTATTTACTGCATCTTTGGATTTCGGAAACGAAGAATGCTGAACATGTGCGAGGCTTTCATCGCTACTGTAGACAAGAAAATATTAGTTTTTTTTTCCGGCAGTTACGATACCCGCGCCACTCGTGCCTATTGATTCAAACATCAAGACGTAGCATCAGGCACCTGCAACAGTTAGAATACTGCTAGGGCCTCAACAAGTAGTCACGTCACGTTTCAACAAATTATATATATATATATATATACACGCGGCATTGTCACAAACTGGGGGTCACGGGGCCCCAAACCTTTCGATTCGTGTAAATTTTGGCCCGGAATGAAATATTTTAACTTTGTATTTAATTATTTTAAATAGAGTAGAACACCCGCATTTCGAAAATTAAGTGTTTTTTGAAACTGGAAGCAGAGAAAACCTGGCAAATTTTTGGAAAGGTCCTTTAAATTCACGGGAATTTCTCTGAATTTTACGGAATGATTGTTATCGAAAAGCAACATCTACGTAACTTTACTCAGAGTTCTGGAGAATACCATATCATAACTTTTCCGAAAAATTAGGTATGGGAAATAGATTAACAGTATATGGCAATGCACAATAAAAAATACGAGAGTGGCTCAAATGAAAATAGGAATGTGAAGTATGTGCTGCCGCCGTATCAACTCGCGAAATACTCGGAGCTCTAATAATCAGCACATTCAACACTTCCAATACTCGGCAAAATTACGTGAAGTCTATTCGCGGTTTCCTTAACACTTTTTGAACCAAACCTTTGAAAAATCACCCCACGTATTACGAGATTGGTTGTTTTCTAAACATGTCTGACATCACATGTTTTTATACTTCTGTTGACATAAAAGTTACTATATTCATTTAAATATAACATTTGTGTTTTATCTATAAATAATTTATAGTATTCTATTTATAATTAATATCAATAAAACAGTAACAAAATAGATGTTGGTAATGCCTAGTAAGAAATTGTTGTTTTGCAAAATATTGTTACACTAAGTGCGCATGAATGCGGCGCGCTCTCCCTTTGGTAGCAATGTTCCACAGTTAAGCTTCATTTGGACAAGGCGGAGGAATATCCTGAAGAAAGTACTTTAGCAAGGCCATAGAAATGTTTGAAGCAACCGTGAATGACTATAACAAAATCATTATTGCGACAAGCTAGACGATAAACATCTACATATTCTATGGAAATATGAACATTTAATTGGCCGTTGTATAATGCTTCCATGTCTTCCGTTCAGTTTCCCACAGAGAGCTCGACGGTGTATCGATGAATAATTGTTACCGACCCGCCATGTTCAAGTACGTGGGAGTAATAGTGCCTATCTGGAACAACAGCGGACTTAATCCTATAGTGTTTATCAGTTTATCAAACGTACTCATCTATTTTATTGTTAATAGTATTTTTAATCCCTTTGGTGTTTTTTGAGGGGAAGTTTCCTCATCTTATGATCCCTTGGCGTCCAGGTTTCAGAGTAACATTGATTATATGAATGTGCGGTATTTTATAAGCGAAGGAAAATAAATAAATGAATGCCCATTTGGCATACAGATATAGTGTNTTATATGAATGTGCGGTATTTTATAAGCGAAGGAAAATAAATAAATGAATGCCCATTTGGCATACAGATATAGTGTTAAGAGTGTTAGTCGAAGCCTTGTCCCACGAACGGAGCCAATAGCTATCAAGATATGCTTAAAGCTTCAGAAGGAGCCGGGTGGATAAGTATCCGGACGGTTGGACTGGCGCCGTTACGCTGTTGAAAATGCCCGTAGATGTACGGATATTATTACGGAAACATATATTTGATATACAGAAACNTTATATGAATGTGCGGTATTTTATAAGCGAAGGAAAATAAATAAATGAATGCCCATTTGGCATACAGATATAGTGCTAAGAGTGTTAGTCGAAGCCTTGTCCCACGAACGGAGCCAATAGCTATCAAGATATGCTTAAAGCTTCAGAAGGAGCCGGGTGGATAAGTATCCGGACGGTTGGACCGGCGCCGTTACGCTGTTGAAAATGCCCGTAGATGTACGGATATTATTACGGAAACATATATTTGATATACAGAAACGCGTTCGGTGATGACATAGAACGGAACCGAGTTCCGTACGTACTAAATACGTAATTTCTACGTATTTCAGGTATCAGCTTCGGGTTTCGGGAACGAACAAGGAAAACGTTATTTCGCCGCTCCAAATACAAATTAACGTATTATTTCAAACATCACAGAGTAGCACAAGTCACCTGCAACAGTCAGTAGCATTGGAAACACTCCAACGTTACAGCAAAGCGGGAAAGTTTTATACTTTTTTTTTCTTTTTGTTATCAGATGATAACACGCTGTTACTTTGTAAGGATGTGGTGACAACGTGGTAAGGGTAGCGGACCGTTAACTTCTTGACTCCTGTTCGTATCCCACCCCGAAACCAAATATTTTGCATTTTTTTAATGCATTTCTTTCACACTGGTAAACAGCCACGTAACAAAAATTTTGCATTTTATTTCGAAATCGGACTTTATAACCTGGAAACACACAAAAACTTAGTAGAGAATTGTACGGAAAGAACCAGTAATTCCGTGGAAATGTTTGTAAAATTAACGAGAAGACCTGTATTTGAAAAATCCAAGTGTCCGTAATTTTGCGATGATTTCAGGATCAATTATTACCACCATTTCTCCACAATGTCGCGGGTACTATTTTTTTTTTTTTAACAGTGCAGCGGTACACAGAGGGTCGATAATTAGAGCCTCTTCCACGAGTGTGCAGCCGCAGGTTAGATTGATGGTGGGGCCCTTTCCAAAATAGTTTACATTTGTTATTGCGTTCGCAAATGTTGTACAATGTTAAACCATTCTGTGTGCCTGCAAGAGTATATGTGCTTGCAGCTTAAAAATAGTTTTATTTGTGGTTAGGTTCCCGGATAAAATAACGCCAAGAAACACTCGTTGTGCAAACTGGCGGTCACAGCGAGTCGAGATGGAGAGTGAAAAATGTAAAACAAGAAATCCTTTACAAATGACAAAAAATAGTGCGACGATTATTTTGTACTAAATGTAAAGAATTCGCTTCATTACTAATACGCGACAGAAATAAATATAGCTTTCGTAATTTGAAAGCGAAGTGGGCGTAATTCTGACAGCTCAAAATGTAAGTGTTGGTGAACTTTCCAACTGCGCGGACAGACCAACTGACATAAGCTACCACCTTGGAATTGATACAGTAGAGTAGAAACGATATCTTGCCACTATTATTTATCCCGCCTTTTCTATTGAAGGATTAATTCTTCGAGGACATAACAAAATATTCTCTCGGGGGACAAATATGTATATATATATATATATATATATATATATATATATGTGTGTGTGTGTGTGTGTGTGTGTGTGTGTATTTTGTGTGGATTTTTTTAAACCCGTGGCATCTTCGCTCTTCTGTGCGCATGGGACCCTATATCCTTTGCGACGAACAAGCGCTATCTGAGAGAAGAACATCCGCTCTGCTGGCGAACTTGGTGCACTTAAATTATACAGAAATTAATGGCAATGTTTCATTAGTTTAAAACTTATATCAGCGGTAAATAAATATTTTCTACCTGCCAGTGACTTGGTGCCATAACAGAAGCATTGCTGGGAATAATTTTATTTTCCTAAGTATCATTTAAAGCGCAACCTGTAGATTGCATGATCTTCAAAAATTAGGCTACAGATTGAAAAACTATTTGTACTAATGGTATGGGGTAATTTAGTGATATACCGGCCATGTTAACAGCTGCAGGAAGTCGTAGCCATGGTCTAAGAGTTAGCAGGTGTTCGTCTCTAGCAGCAACCGCTCATAGAGCCGCTGCACGCCTATCAGAAACTCGCAGGGGATGACGGTAGCAATTTGTTTCCCGGGGCCCCTGGGAGGTAGAGGGGGTTGGTAGTCTTCTGACACGTGACCTGAATCTCTTCTCCCGCTCCACTCGCCATGAAGAGAGAAGGAGAAAGTGTTCCCTCATTAGGTCTCCGGCCGAGCAGAAAATAATGCCGTTTTTTTCCAAGTTCTTTTTCCCCCCTCCTTCAAAACCTAACTTCTCGACGGCAACAAAACGTGGAAGACAGGAGGAACTATTCAAAATAGCTGCCTCGTCGACAATGAAGCGCGAGGGTTGGCTGCATTTCTCAACTTGACGGGGAGAAAAAGAGAACTTTCTGCAGGAGTTGTTGTCCCCAGTTTTAATTTTCCATGAAAACTTTCGACACTCGCCTAGAGAATTAATTTGGATATTTCGTTATGTTTTAATAATACCTTTCTTGCACACTGAGCTCGAACCTCATGGAAGTTGCAATCCACGAAACGCGAGAGCTGTGTTAGCTCAAACCATAAGATACCTATTTTTTATAGAAGTTGCCTATTTATTATAGCCTTGGATATAAAATATGTGGTAATTATTTATTCCAGGAATAGTAATAACCCATAATGTGATTTCATATATTATGTGGGAGGCTTTAAAAGATAGGTACCATATTATATTCGAAAAAATTTTATTTTGTGTAACTATAAATTACGTTGTAGTTCTGGTTTTAGTTATTTTTTCATAGAAAATTGTTATGAAAACTTTAACCATAATCACACCTGGCTTAGAACCATGAACACTTCGTCGTGATATAATGCTCGTAACTATCAGTCGAAAACTCGTGGATTTAATTCCACGTGGCTGAATGTAAAAAATGAAGGGGGTTGGGGTTTGTTGAATCATTTTTTTAACCCTCGCTAACTAATATTCCGAATATTTAGTATGTGTATTCCGATCCCCCCTCCCCCCATCCTACCACTTTCCATGCTCCTCTTCCCCTTAGACTTGGTTACACGCCAGGCAACGTGATTTGACTTCGTCATAATAAAGTTTCTAATGAGCTGAACCTAATTCAAAGACACATTGCGCGAAAAATGTGCATTTAAATAACTGTGTTCGAGATGTATAAACACACATTTGCGAACTGAATCTTATAAAAGATATTTCCAGAAGGAAATACATTAAACTGCCTGACAAGAGGAATGCCTCAAGATACCCTCGATGCTGTATTATGGTTTATACCGCTGCATATATAAGCAATATATCATAAATAAAAACGCAGTAGTAAGTTAATGCCATAAAGGAAAAAGGGGTTATTTCTGCGGTGAACCAGAACTCGGTTGATAGAGGAGAACAGATTTCAGTGCATTTGGCCGATACGGCCTCCCATAACTAGAGACATTTGTATTACCCTTTTATACACGACGTGAAGTATCGCGTGGCACGAGATAAAGTATTGGCCACCGTATCTCGTGGGCCGTCCTTCTCGCGGGTTTCCTCCAGCGTCGCCAACACCTACAGAGAGAATTACACTAGTCCACAAGTGAAAATATACCATAATTCACTACGCAATGGAAATATGCGGAATCATTCTACGGATTACTAATAGTACAATTGAACTGAATATAATACTTTAACAATTTTTAAAACTTTTTTAAGACAGTTGAATTTTTGTACATGAGCATGTTGCATAACAGTAGTTATGACAAAACTAACAAAACACAGAAACAGCAAAGACAGCGAGAGAAATAAGCTTACTAATTCAATAACACCAATTATGAATGGCAGTTACAGAAGTATGCCAGAAATACGTATGTATAACTTCCCTCATATTAATTTGAATTTAAGATACTAAGCCTTTAGATAATTTTAAGGCTCTGCTCGACTCGGCTTCATCTATTATGCAGAAATTCTTCGTTTTCATGTCATAATTTAAATTTCATAGGTATTATTGAAAATGTTTGATTATATCAAATTTGCAATTTACTAGTTGTTAAATACTTGTGTATTTAATTTTCACTGTGTAATTTCCTGCTTACAAAAAGGCAAGAACTTACTGGTAAAATGTAGATAAGTTCCTAACGTTTCACAACAAGCAGATAACACACAATTAAAATTGCCTACCAAAATATTAAACAAGTCGTAAAATTAAAATTTTCTGTATTCGCATATTGTCAGTAATTATTATGAAACCGAAATTATGATGCGAAAACGAAGAATTTGTGTAAAGGTGGTGAAGTCAAGCCTTAAATTATCTCTTCTTTTGGAAAATTGTCTACCTCATTCCACCGACAATTANCACAACAAGCAGATAACACACAATTAAAATTGCCTACCAAAATATTAAACAAGTCGTAAAATTAAAATTTTCTGTAATCGCATATTGTCAGTAATTATTATGAAACCGAAATTATGATGCGAAAACGAAGAATTTGTGTAAAGGTGGTGAAGTCAAGCCTTAAATTATCTCTTCTTTTGGAAAATTGTCTACCTCATTCCACCGACAATTAAAAAAAACCCTCTGCATTACTCTCTGATCACTAGATAACAATTTTGCACGCTAGGTAGGAGTCAAAAATCCAGCAAACCTGGTGGGAAAATCCAGTGAGTTGGCAACACCGGTTTCCCCACATAACCGTGGAAGGTTATTATTTGTTATCGTACCATGAAGGCGCGCTGTGTGTGTTCCACGTGCCGGTTCCAAGAGTTATGTAGGCGCCGCGTTCAAACGTGAGCCGGACATTTATCAACATTAAAAAACCCTTGTACCCGGAGAAAAGGGGGGTCGGTGAAGAATTTTTATTTCCAAAAGTAGTAAAAATATGGTTCGTAGATGTTTGTCATCGCCGCGACTGGAAATAGACCGCTGTAATTCCATGTGCACGGTGTTCCCGAAGGCGAGCTCATAGCTTTAAAAATGAGAGAACAATAAAAATAAATATTTCACCGTATTTTAATATTGCATTTTTGGTTCAGAAGAGCAAATGCTTAAGTTCGCCGAGCAGGCTTATTTTTGTGGAACGCATTAAGCATTTTTTTGGCAGTCATGTTAGTCCAGTTAGACTTAAGACTTTACGACTGCGAGTTACTAGAATTAATTCAACGTAGACATATGGCTGTTAAAGCCGACTGTCTAGTCGACCTGGAGAAGCAAATTACGCGTCAAAGACTGAATTGTGACCACGAATGATAAGCAAATGTACAAAAGATTTATTGTTACATTTATTTCAATTAAGAGTTCACGATGTAAGTTAAACACCACTAAGGCTGCCAGCTTCCTGAAGTAACATTCTGTCGTGAACACCCGTCTCCAATATGTACATAATTCCAGAATAGTTTATAACTTCTCTTTATAGCAAGACATGCATAAATTTTGTCAGTCAGAAAGTAAATATCTTACGGGCAATGCACACGTGTGAATTCATTTTAAATTCGTCTGAAATGATAGCAATATCTTCGTATTCTGGTAAATCCGGTGATGATTTGTGATGATTTATCGGAATTATGCCATTGTCATACAAAAAAGTTAGTTGTTTTATTTCGCGTGTTCTATGTTATATTTTACGAAGATGGCGTAGAACTTTGATTTTTACAATAGCTTAATGGCTAAAGAATTTAATGTTCACTTATACTTTTCGGCAAAGATGTTTGATCCCGGAATGTCTGGTTGAATTCGTATTCATATGATTGCTTCAGTGTGGCGTCGTTACATTAATAAAATACATCTCATATGACAAATTATGACATATAGTCTTTGTTGAGCAGCGTGATTGAAGGAATTTCCGAAGTAGTTGATGTACTCTGCGGGCATCGGTAACGTGTTTATATGTGTTGCTAATTCCATAATGAAAACAGTTACAAATTTGACATATAATTGCGCTGTCTATGGTGTCATCGGCCCAAGTTCAGTAATGGGTAATAACACTTTTTGCAAATGCGGAATTAGTTACCTGGTGCTCACAATTTATTATAGAATATAAGTTTATTGTATTTGATTCAATAATATTGAATTTCCAAATTTGGGTTCCGTATGTGACTCCGCATATTGAATATGGATCTCTGTATGCTGTCACAATTTTTCAAAGTCTGTATGCGTAGCCAGGCTCTTTAAGGGATGAAGGTGTTAATTAAATAAAAAAAATAATAATTTCCAAATTTATTTATAAAATACTAAAAACTTACTACTTCAACAATAATGGCTATCGCTCGCCATTTTCAACTAATAATTACATATCCGTACTTCATCTCGCAGAAATTAACGCAATCAAACACTTAAAAGCAGTATTTTTAAATAGCATTCCGACACCTACTTAATTACTATTAAAACTCTATATTTGCTGACACAGTTTTTACTTGAAAGTCTGTGTCGCTCGTCCATTCAGTTGGACTTTATTTCAATCCAGATATCACCAGTATATCTTGCCCGGGACGTTCTAGAGCGCCCTGTGTGCTCCCGTACACATCAGCACTCTTCTCGCTGCGTATCTCGCCACTCCGCACGCACGTCGTCCGTCGCCGCCGTACACACTCGACCACCACAGTTTCCCTCTCTCACCTTCGCCGCCGGTCCTCTTCTTCTCGTTCACCGTTCGCCGCACTTCGCCAGATGGCACCACAGACTACCGATCATCTGGCCGCACCAGTATTTACAGCGTCGGCGCAATGGCCGAGAATATTCTCAACGCATCGGCCCGCGCCGAGGCTGGAGACGACCAGAAAGCTCGCGCAGTAGTCCACAGCCACCGACCCCTCTGTCAGGGTCAAGGGCTGGTAACGCCAGTNCAGAGTTGTCATATATTTCTCATTGTAAGCAGTTGTGTCTAATCTATTTTCTAAAAAAAAAAAGCTGTGGAATATTTTGATGTAAATATTTTTCAGAACAGGAGTGAAAGTAGATTTTTTGTTGCGCATTCATAAATGTAGTCGTTGAAAGGTGTTAAAATGAGCAAAAATCACTGTAAGTAGTCATCTATTTACGATATTTAATCTTCTATAAAACAATGTTTTAAACTGTAGCGACAAAACTGAACATATTGCTGTATTAAAAACCCGCAGTCACTGCTGAAAATTCTGAGGAAATATAACACACGTGAAGCTTGTATTAACGTTATTTTCCATCGCCGTCACAATTATTCCTTACGGCGGGGTGTGACCTTGAGAGGTCTAATATTGTTTACACCTTAACGGTGTTGAACCCCAAAAGATCAATAATTTTATTTTTGTACCAAACATTTTTCAACTTGTACACATTACATGTGATATTTTCCTTGAATAAAAAATATTTACACTTTATATTTTTTTATAGTTATTTTCTTTCACTTTATATTTTTCTTCTGTTTTGCTGCAGTCATAATAACAAATACTAACTAAGTTGTACAAATAAAAAAAATCCATGTTAAACTTATGCCATGGGTTACCGTGTGACATATAATAACCAAATAACAATTTATAAATAAAAAAAATCAAAAAAAAGCAAAAATGTCTTTATATTTAACAATTTGTTTTCACATATATGGCTTGCTGTTTGGTGATGACATATATGTCACGTGATAGCCCATGGCATTAGTTTACTTCGTAAATTTGTTTTCATTTGTACAACTTAGTTAATATTAGTTATTATAACTGCAGCAAAACAGAAAAAATGTGAATTTGACATCACGTTACTCAAAAATATAAAATGTAACATTTTTTTATTCTAGGAAAATGTCATCACATATAATGTGTGCAAGTTCTACAATGTTNATGTGAATTTGACATCACGTTATTCAAAAATATAAAATGTAACATTTTTTTATTCTAGGAAAATGTCATCACATATAATGTGTGCAAGTTCTACAATGTTTGATTAAAAAAAAAAATGTTTGGTGTCCAACGCCTTTAAAAACCAAAACCATGACACATGACATGAAATCCCTAAACATGCTGTTAGGAGCAACAGCTGAAATACCCTCCACCGGTGGCCAATAAGCGGGGCCGATACACAACGCGCTCGACACAGGACAGAGTAACGCTACGAGCGGCGTCTTTCGTCATCGGAGCATTGGACCAAGAAGACATCTGAATATGGGTGCGCCCGGCCGTCGCTAACCGCCGCCTGAACTCTGCCTACGGCTACAGTAATAAGGTGAAGACTCTCAAAATTGGCTTTTCAAGGAAAGTGGCGTGGTAGTATATATTTTGTAAAATGATCTAACACCATTATATTACATACAGAAGTCGCTCTATTTACATTTAGTAATGTATGTAGTTAAATTGGTATTGTATAGTCTCAAAATGTTTAATAAACACCCAAATTATACTGTTCTGATCAAACATAATCAGAGTTATAATCTGTTACCACGCCTAGAGTACCTTCATGGTATGCTTTAAGACCAAAGCATAACAATATCCGCGACTTAAACTAATAAATTCACATCTGTCAACCTATTGAGAGGCATGCTCCCACAATTAATAAATTCCCTTCAACATGTTACCACATATTTTTAAAACAATTATTTTCACCAAAATTACGATAATTATTTATATAAATAATTTGATGCGTAACCTATGTCGACAAAACCGTAGGTTTAAAATATTTAAATAATTTCAACTCTGCGTAAATTGATACCAAAGTTCCTCCAGAAGCACTAAAGAAATTTCTGCATAACATTACATTTGTTTGTGTCTTTGGTTATTGTTCGTAAATTCATGTAGACATATTTTGCTGAATGCCTCCATAAGAAATAAAAATATGCAAAAGAACGACGGTAACGATCACTCTAAAAGTTGATAATGTACAAAAAAGTAGTGAGAATGCAATAAACTAGAAAAAATATAACTAATATAAACTACACATCCAATGTCACGGAGGTTATACTTTCAATGAGATTGCAGATTAGAATGCAGGATGAGCCATGTTTGTGTAGCCTTTGAATATGTTTTATTATTTGAATTAGCAACATCCTAAATGCATGTTTTCTGTCGCTGCTAAGCAACCCATTATTCGAAAATAATCACCCGCCATTAAGAAAAGATAACGACCACAGTGTACAGAACGCAAAAATAAATACTTCAGAAACTTTATAGCATGCACGTACGTTTCAATGGGCGTAGACGAAATTATTTGCAACGATGAATATGGCTTGCAAAACCTACAGCCCAACACCTGTTTGCATTTTGAGTATTTTGGCGTAGTTGGAAGTATATAATCTTTGTATTCTGTTCATTTACAGTAAGGCAGGGGAAATAAATTGACACTGTAGTAGTGATAGGATAGCGAAGTGAGGAAAGTTTCGTGAGATATAGAATGGTATGAGCGTGTTTGTACAACAGCTGAAGGAATGATAATATATAAGGCTCCCGCCTGCTTGGAGCTTTTTCCCGCGTTTGAGGCCGAGAAGCGCAGTAGCGATAAGGGCGACAATGCTACGCGCATCAAGTGTGTCATCGCCACTAAGCGCAAGGCTCTGAACTGGCGCGCAGTCTTCTAGTCGCACTGCGTGTACCTATGGGACTTTCAGCGATGACCCTATTTATTTTATTGGTGGAAAGTCAATAGGAACGTTCAGTGCAGGGCCCTGGGTTAGTTTGGTATGTATCTGATGCTATATTTTAAGCCAGAGTTTTGATAAAGCCGTTTTTAGCTATTTTTGAGTGCCGTGAAACGGCGTTTCTAACGTGCGTCGCGTTTTGACTGTACCCAACAGCCCTCGTCTGAAGTGTGTGTTGTTTTTGTGGAACAGCGCGTTGGTTACACGTTTAATAGTTTCGTAGAAAAAAAACATGTATTTAAAACACACTGTAAAGCGGTTCAAGCGCCAGGCAGGCGGGCGGGACCTTAAGGAAAGCAATCCTAGACGTAGGGGCAGGTAGAAAGCAGCAAGCAGTCGCAGGAGAACTGCGACAGTACATACAACCTGCGCAGCGACACTCGGGTCGGCAAGTTATAGCGCCTGGGGGCCGTGGAACCGGCTCCAAGACAAACACTGAGTTTGTGGTCTGCGTTTTCAACAGTTCGCTCCCGAAGTAGGGCTACGCAGTCCAGCAGAACACGACCGGCGTGACGGGGTTGTGTTGACAGCGGGTCGTGCCTTTTCGATGCACTCATCTTGATTCCTTCACCTCCTCATATATGCATTTAATCACGGCTGGGGCTACCAGACTTCCGGCATAAGGAACACATCTCCTCCTTTTTAATATTTTTTGTGCCCGACAGGATTTTTTGTGGCAGTCAGAGATATCCAATTTTTTAAACCTTATAAAATAGAGTATTTTTCATATTAATAATTTCTTTGCAAGAAAATTTGTTAAAACCATTTTGTCAATATTTACTTGGTTTATCATTCAATAACGTCCGTAAGTTAGTTGATACTGCCTTAATTTGTGTTTACTAATGTTTTTATTTCTCATTTAGATTCATGATTCGTACTTAAGTAAGCGTTCTTTTTTTTATTTTTTATTTTTTGTAAAACAATTAATTGTAAGCATATATTTATTCCCCTGGTACTTGTATTTATGATAGTCAGAACATTGCTTCATGCTGTTAATAAAACTTTTGAAAATTGTGTCTAAAATGCTAATGACTTGATTCAACTATTATTTTTCATTATCAATAAGATTAACTAAATGCGAAAAAAATTAATACATGGTCCTCTAGTATGTATAATTTGCGGCGCTAAAGAAATTGCACTCTCCTTTACAATGAAATGTCTTTCCTATTAACAGAGAATGTAATTTTCATCCTGACTGTCGGTTATCCTAGTTACGGCCATGATCTAGCTGTCACATGGCTGCAGTCAAGTGTCTGTAAAAGGTGCGTGCATACTTTAAATTCGCGTAAACACCAAACACGTTAACTTTGCTGTTTTTTTTTCAAGTCGGTTTTTAATATACAGGAAATGGAGGTAGCTGGAAGGGTAATTGTTTATATCAACTTTGTGAACAGATATTTTGCCTGCTTGATAGATATGTTCGGCTACGTGGAACACGCTGAATTTGCACATTCTGTTGCTGCGCAAGACATTATGTTAAAGAAGTGCTGTGTAGAAGAAATAGCCTGTTCGAACGTTATTATGTACAACAGTTCTTAAAAATTACCTGTTATTATAAAATTGTAATGAATTTTTTTTTGGCGACAGTTAACAACAATGTAGTAAGTGACCTTACTTGAGCCATATCCTCTTCAAGACAAATTATCTAAAATTATTGTCTAAGGTTTTTAGAACTTTACACTATTATCCGCTGTGATATGAAATAATAGTGCTGAATTAAAAGTACAACAAAAGATGAAAACTTTTTTTAAACCAAATTAAAGTGATTAAAGGAATTTGAAATATATCTGGTTCTTCGCGCAAAAATGCAAAACTGGACAAAACTAATAAGTTACGACTTCAATATACACTTTAACGTGAACCAAACTTTGAATAAAAATTACTTTTTGAAATTCATGATAATCGAGATTTTAATTCAAAACTGTAGACCTATTTATTATAAGCAGACGTGTCACAATCTCGCAGTATCTTCAAAATACATATCTGGCCAATAAAAGTCCGTTTTCTCGAAATAATCTAAATAAAGATCTGCCTATATAATTTCATACTGTTGTGTGCAGACTAATTATACTGAGAAATATTTATGTTTTTCTAGCTTTTCAAGAAATTTTCCAAACATTAAAAAAAATTGTCTGGAGAAGCAGTTTGAAGAACAGTCGCACTTACAGGGAGGGGCCCTCTTACCTGGATACGTTTTACCCATTAGAGGTAGAGAAGAACGGGAGCAGCAAGGGCGACACTGCCACGCATATGAAGTGCGCCATCGCCGCTATGCGCAAGGCTGTGAACTGGCGTGCAGTGTTCTCTTCGTGTTTGCACCTGTGCAACTTAAAGCGGCGGCGCTGTCAATGAGTTGGTGTAAAGTGCACAGCACGGTCCAGTGCAGGTCCCTCGGGTACTTCTCTATGTATCTGATCGCAATATTTTCACGTACATTTCTCTGAATAATCAATTTCTAGCTATTTCAGAATGTTCTGAAATGGTCATCCTAATGTGCGTGATGTCTTGAAAGTATTATATGGGCGTCTTTAGAAGTGCGTGTTATTTTCATGGATCAGTACACTGAATGCAATTTCAATAGTTGCGTAAAAAACGAAACTGTGTTTCAGATTTTTTTGCAACACATCTCAGGCGTCCAGTAGGCGGCTCCTAAAGATCGCTAATTAAGCGTTATAAGTAATTGCCTTAAACAAATTCGTCAATTATAAGGAACGTGGGTTGAACTTAAATTAGGATCAATGACACGTGTTTCCGCTTTTACGCATAGCGGTGCTGGCATATTGCAAACAACGTAAGTTTTGCAACACGCGTTTTGATTTACTGAAAATCTGTCACGTTGGCACTGCTGAGAAAGTCAATAGCGCAAGCTATCTTTACGCGCACGCCAACACCTCTGCTTTTTGTAAGCAAGATCAGTTCATCACCACATCAGTGTAAACAAAACCGAATCTGAACTTCACAATAGTACACCGCAGTAATTATTACTTGATCAGAAGCACCCAACTGTAGCTTTAAATTTCAAATTATAATATTACTACACACAGAGAGTGTACTCATTGCATGTAATAAACACGAAATCCCTAGAGCCAAAAATATCAATTTAATCTTCCTGGTAAAAATTTTAGTATACTGAACCATTTTGCATATGCTGCTAGAGACTTACACATTTAAATTTAAATGCAACCTTACATTTTGTAGGATTATGCGCAAGCGTACTTTATCACGTTCATTTAATGCCAGGAATTTTGCTCCACATATTCCTGTTTACACATCCGTAACTCTTGCAAGAAAGTTATCCCGGATATTTTTACGATATGCGGTAGAGATAATGTAAATTACGTCAACATATTTATAGTTAAAATATTGCTACTTGCAAGTGTCTAAAAATGTATCCTGAAGTTAAAATCTCACAATCAACCAGTGTTAAAAAAAATGTAAATTTTAAATTTATGCGTGAAAAACTTTTGCACTGCTTGTAATTATGTTGCTCGTGAAGAAAGTTAGCTGGGACAGTATGAGCTAGAAAAGTACATTCGTCAAGTGTGGTACTCTGTACTGGCCGTGTGTATTTGTATCCCTTACATTCTCTTGGGCCGTGAGCTACCTAGTAACACAGGGAACACGATGGTGCAGAACGTTTTTTAAGGTGTGTATATACTCTACGCGTGCGTGCATGTATATACCGGGTATAGCAAAATTAAATTCTGAAATTTTAGGAATGTAAGAAGATCCCAAAACGGATATATTTGACTAACTAACCATCGGTCAGAAATCGATAATTGAAGTAGGTAGGTTTTTAAGTGATTAAGGATGAGAATGAAACCAGCATATTTCAATTTAATTGTTTTTCTTAAATAAAAACCCTTTTATAATTTTGGCACCCTGCTTCAATGCATTAATAAACACATGTCCTTATAGTCACCCTTGTTAATTTTTGAGTAAATTATTACGCTTATTTTAATTGTACGTCCTAAATCAACTAAAATTGTGATTTTGACATGCTATGATACAAATACTATGGAATATAAAATATCTTTATCCCAGGAAACAAACATTACATGCAAGTCATATCTATAAGTTAAACGGTATTTCGCACAAACATAAAATAATGAATATTTTTGACCTTTAATGTAGATGAGAGTAAACGCTTGTAAGATACTTTCAACTGAGAATGCAACAAAGAGGAGTTATCCTAACATTGGCTCTCAGTTGCACTTAAAAATAAACTGGAAGTTTGTGAGTCCTAAATTAAGCTATGGCCAGGAACCATAAACAATTTACCGTCTCGCGTGACATACGTGTATGCCTTCGATATCACCTGTGGCAGATTCGAGAATGGAAAGATTATTCCGCTATACGTTTTCTGGACAATATTACAGCGTCCTATCATTGATGTTTCATACATAGTATTACGAAACAAAATATTTAATCTCATCCCTCATTTTGGGGTACGATAACGTATTTTTGGGGTGCGGGGTAGGTAATGTGTAGGGTTAAATCTTATGTTCTATAGAGAGGAAAATATCTCTTGTTTTGTTTATAAGACTAGCAATTTTTTTCGTTTATGGTTGAATTGTTCATCGCTTGCATTAATTATATATTATTTGTCAGAAGTTAAAATTTTAAAGTACAAAATATGACAATGTAAAGTGGAAATCGTATGACAAACACAGAGATCAGAGGGCAGCAACGGTTTGAGGTCGAGGCTTTAAATCATAACAAAATTTTCGGTCTTGTTATGATAAGAAAATTTCAACCTGAACAAATTAAGTTTGTTTTGCTTCTGTTAATTTACGTTTCTTCCCTCGGGGTCTTTCCCCAGCAGCAGTGTTATTAAACCAGTACCAAAAAAGTCGGTTGTCGTTCAGCACAAGTGTGTGTATCTTGGAAAATGAGGAACGCCCCTCGATTTCCTTTTCAAAATTGTAAAAAAAGAGAGAAGGGTGGTCTTTCTCCATTCAAGTAGATAAAAGGAACTGATTGAATACGCCTGCTTCAAACTCCGAAACACACCTTCCTCAGTAGGTTTTTGGCAGATCGTCTGTTGGGATACCGAGGGACTGTATGGTGAAAAGGAAGTGAAGACGTATTGGTGAGGTTGGGAAGGGCGGAGGAGGGGGTTGTTATTAAATTTTAACGGGATCAGTCAAGTTATTAACAAGAGAGGGGCAAGTCTCTCGGCTCGGGGACCACCTGAAGGACTTCTTGCGGGTGGCTGGCGGCTACGCCCAGCAGAACTGAAAAGTATCTCGCCAAGAGAGACGAAGGAGAAACGCTCTTCCTGAAACTTGCATTCAGCGTCGGTCGTCTTGTCGAGCCGAGGAAACTCAATTATGCATATCGACTACGGCTGCGAGCGGGGCGGGCCAAGGGTTGGTGGGACAAGCGGGGGTATTCTACCCGTGGAGCGGTTCCTTGGCGGGGTTAGCAGAGGACAGGACAGGTGTGGGGGGGCAGACGCCGGGGAGGTAGAGCAACAATGTAAAGGGGTCCGTGAACCCCTCCCTTCCACCTTGCCGCCGGCGATAAGAGTGAAATATTCAAATGGGAATGTGCGCGGGGAATCTGATGCGGGCAAGCTCTTGCACCGGCTGGCGATGGAAACTCGGTCCAGGACCCAGGAATGACCCCGGGCGGCGCGCTAGCGGGGGCCAGGTTCGCCGAAACATTGATGAGGACGACCCTTATCGCAGAGCGAGGATTCATAATGAAAGCGCCCCCCCCCCCTTCTCTAAGCATTCCTCCTGCGGCTCGGCGTGGGTCTTTTGTCCTGCTGCTCCCGTACCGATGAGCGCAGGGCGATCGCATTCGCCGCTGATCTACAACGGCGGTCCTGATTACGGCAGCAAATGAGCACGCACTCCAGACAAAAGACGAACAATTGCCTGAGATACAAGATTATGAAGTTCTATGCAAGCCTCGTTTGTAGTCACACTCGTGCCGGGCGGGGAGAGGCTACTTTTTTTTTTAAGTCTACGAAGTCTTCGTTCCAGAATTATTTCGTCATCTTCGTTAAAAAGCTTTGTCACAAAACAGGCTTTAAGGATGCACAGTCTACCTGCAAATATTTTCCGCTTCTGAGGCAGAGAAGTAAAGGAGAGATAAGGGCGATACTGCAACGCTCGTCAAGTACCGCATCGCAGCTATGTGCAAGTCTCTTAACTTCACGGCAAGCTTTTTGTTGTGCTACGTTTAATTAAGAGTCTTAATAAGAGACTTTATAATTTATTCATAGAAAATTTTCAAGTCAATGCAGAGTGTTACCCAAATTCCGGCAGTATTCACATAGAGTAATTTAAAATGTATTTTTGTCTGCTTCGTAAGTTTTCCAATACGCAAAATATTTTCAAAATAGTATTGTGGACTGCTATGAAGTGATATGTTTTTGCATAGGAGCAACCTATGAATACGTTCAGTGATTTATCTCACAAATCCGCATTTTAACTACTTTGCATTTCAATCACCTCACAATTTATTGCCGTCTTGGTTTGCACGGGTTAATAAGGTGTGATTTCTGTGATCGTATTTGTGCCAACGATATCTAGGTTTCAGTTTACTTATGCTACCATAAACAATTAATATTTCTTCCGAATTCCGTGATCAACCAACATCTGACCCATTCCTTTATGATAGTATGAGTAGTCTATCCTTTTTGCAACTACCTGAAGCAAAGATCGTCCTGGAAATATTGATGAAACAAACCTACGTCTGGGGTTACAGCAAATACAATGAATATAAGCTTGAGAGATATTTTGTTTGTCGCATGGGTGTTAACTTCACTGCCAGATATGATGCTACTCCGGGTTTTTATATCACTTTAATTAATATTTTAATTAATTCCACAGCCTACGCTTCAAAAGCGTTATTTTAATATTCTTTGAAGCGCAGAAAATATGATAAACGCTAATGTGAACAACTGCCATAAAAATGGAAATATTCATGTAGTTTTGCAATTAAGGAATCCGTAAATTTGTCTCACGAACTCCGTTGCCGTTATTTTTCATAAAACCACTATACTTGCGCGTAAAGTTATCATCTTCGAAAGGGCCACACTCTTCATACGAGGCCTTTTAAGTGTTTTCCTTACATCACTTACATTACGTAATTTCATGTTAGATACGTACAAAAATACTCGCGAGACATACATTGAACCTTCCTGCAGACATATCTCCAATAAAATGATAGAGCCCATAGGTGTATAGGCAATACTACGAGAACAACGCATGCTAGTTCAGAGCATGTCGCATAGGGGCATGGCACACTTGATGCGCTTTATAGTGTCCTTATTGCTCTCTCGCTTCTGTGCCTCAAACGCGGAAAAAAATTCCGGGTAGGCTAGCATCTTTGGCTATTTAATGCACCCTCTTTTTACACTTGAATACCGATGGAAGGGCGTCTCTTTCTTTCATTTAAAAACGACACACAGATCCACGGATTACACAGTTTTCGAACCAAAAAACTTTTATTGTGTAAAATGTCTTGGTGACTTCGGTCTCACAGATCGGCGTAAATTAAGACCGCGGGCAGCCACGGGAATTCATTTGCTGGGGCTTAAAGATAACGGACAAATAGTTCAGAAAACACGCTGTTAAAATATTTACCTCGATGTTTCATTTAGAGAAAAAAGAGAAGTATAAAGCATGTCTAGTAGTCGTGACGTCAGAAAGGAAGAAAATTAGTCCGTTGGAAACAATGGCGTTGTGTCCTCCGCACCGTCTCCTTAGAAGCGACAGTTAGAGAGAGCACCGAAGTGCAAGCGCACGAGTTGTTTCTAATTACGCGGTTAATATCCCCACCTCACCCCCTCCTCCGAGGGGGGAGAGAATTCACTGGCAGAGTCGCGTAAAGCCCAGTTCACACCGGAGCGAACAGAAGCGACCACGAGCGAGCGAGCGAGCATAAGCGCGCCACTCGCGCACGTTAGCCACCAGTCGCTGTCACTCAAACTGTTGGTGAGTGAGTGGAGGGATTTGGGCCGCTCTTAACAACGCGGTCATGGGAGCCGACGAAGGTGAAGCGAGGCGAGCATGGTGCAGCGTCGGAATGAAAGGGCGGAGGGGGGGGGGAGATCCCCGAGAAAACCCGCCGACCAGTGGAATCGTCCGGCGCGATTCCCACGTGCGAAAATCTGGGATCGACCCCGCCGGGAATCGAACCCTGTTCGTCTAGATGGGAGGCGATTGTCTAACTCCTACACCACCGTAGCCCCTGTAAAGTTTGTGTTTGTCTGACTCGTCTTGCACGACCTTCAGTCCGAACTGAAATCTGCTGTGCTCGCTTCGATTCGATACTTAACAGACATTGACTGCCTGCTACTAATAGCTCCATGGTTAACAAACTTTCTTTCTATATACATATATATATGTATATATAATATACATGTGTGTATGAAAAACATGGTTGCTGGCCACAATAAGCTAGCTTGTTTGCTGTTATTTTTTTATGAAGGTGGCTCTTTAAATGAAAAATAAATCTATGGTTTGGCTCAGTTATGTCATTTTCATAAATGTTAAATAATAAATGTGACGTTCTGTTAAATGAAAGGTGTGGGCCACAAAAACGTGTAACTTATTCCATATTTAATTTTGTCGGCTANATGTATATATAATATACATGTGTGTATGAAAAACATGGTTGCTGGCCACAATAAGCTAGCTTGTTTGCTGTTATTTTTTTATGAAGGTGGCTCTTTAAATGAAAAATAAATCTATGGTTTGGCTCAGTTATGTCATTTTCATAAATGTTAAATAAAAAATGTGACGTTCTGTTAAATGAAAGGTGTGGGCCACAAAAACGTGTAACTTATTCCATATTTAATTTTGTCGGCTATATCTCCAGAGGAAAGTTTCTATAACACGCCAAATTTNTATATCTCCAGAGGAAAGTTTCTATAACACGCCAAATTTCTACAATTTTTTTGAATTTAGTAGCTTCCAATATTGGTTCCAGTTTCTTTAATTTTTTCCTGAGTAAGCAGCGCACTTGTATAGTTTTTTATAATAAAATCTCGCATCAAGCAATATTATAACTATGCGAGTTGTTTTATTGTCTCTGGCCTTTTAAAATGTTGCTATTATTTTTATTGCTCGTAACGTTTATGGGATCTTCGTGCAGCATGAAACGAATTGCTCAGTCACATCGCAGCTGTTTAGTTCGGAGCTGTTCGGCCCTGTGTGAACGAGGCGCGAACAGCGAACATGAGCGAACACGCATAGGATATGCGTGTTCGCTCAGTCGTTTCGACGAAAGAGCGACAACGAACGGGTCATCAGCGAATGCGAACCGAGCCTGAACGATAGGAGACAGAAGGTGGCTTTCCGCGCTCGCATACTGGTTACACCCGTGAGAACAGTTGGTGCGTAGATGTTTCTTCGCGTGTGCTCGCTTCTGTTCGCTCAGGTGTGAACGGGGCTTGACGCGAACAGCGTTGTGTCGTCTTCCGGCGTCGTCGCGCTTTTACGGTGCAAATGGCGGCTGACAGCTGCCTCAAGCGCTCGTGTCAATAAAGAAAAAACATCCCGAGTAGTAGCTCTGTATAAAAGCATTGCATTTTAATTGCCGGAACTTCGGCGAGCTGTAAACTTTTATAAGCGCCCGAGTTTCTCTTCGCATTACTTAACGCGCATTTCAATTTGTTTTGTCCTGTATACTGGGATTGTTCTGAAATGCAGGTACTACCCCAAGTATATTGGGAAAGAGAATAAGTGAGTATTCCTCGTCAGTAAGTCTGTGGTTAGTCCGCTCAGAATGTGTTGTTATTTATCGTTTTAAATGTAATTTTGTGCTGCCTTGAACTATTAGCAGTAGCATTTATTGCGAATATACTATAACGACTTCTGTGAACTATACAATTTTGTTTTTTGTTTAATGTATTTATATTAAGCATGTCTCAATACTAGCATGGTGAATATTAATAACTGATTTCCATTCAGTTTAAATAAATATTCTTTAGATAATTGTTGTATTCCTATAAACCTCACTGAACTACTGTGATTTTAATCCAACCTAGTTGTTTCTAGGTAGTTATTTTTAGTTGCCAGTGGATATTTACGAGGGTGAATAAAAAAGTAAATGCATTTTCAATACAGCACCTTTATTTTCACAGATACCGAACAAATGCACATTTAACTTTTCTCCACTAGTATCGTTCAGCGAGCTTATCCAGCTCCTTTCGAAAACAAACGACGAAACAGTTAAAAGTGCTACGAATAAGCGAATTTCACAGAAAATCTGTTGAAACTGCTCCACGTTAATGAGTAAAGTTCTACCAACAATATAAGTTGCTGGATTTCATTGATCGAACTGTGATTTTTACTGGTTCATACTAGAGTCCAAATTGGTGAAAATGTAAAAAGAAAAGAGGAGTGGGGATTTCTCGTTAATATACTCATTCTTATTTTAGTTTTTTCTAACATATTAGATTTTGAAGTTTATTTCAATAATAATGTCTGGTATCATTCTTACTGATTTTTACGGCAATTTTAGTTACTTTGGTACCTGATATGGTATTTAGGATTTATGGTTCAGTGGTAACTCTGTGACGACCTTACGATTTTACAAGTAATAAATATTTCACATATCAATCACAAAATCGTTATGTGGATACAATTATTGTCTCTCTTCGTTTGGGAGTAAACACATTAATGCATAAGTAGGGGGAAAAATTCGAGAAGGGGGGAAATGCCACTGCTTCCCCTCTCCCTGCTCTTCGCCCTAATTCAAACACTGGTTCTTGGTGAATTGCACTGGCCTGGCAGTAAAACCTCAGTGCATTTCACTGATTCGCCAGTAGATAACAGCTCAATAATTGGAGATTCAATAGAATAATTGCACTAATTGAAATCACTGACCCGGGTTAAGAGTGTGCGGTCGCTCCCGAAGTCGGATATCACGCACCGCTTGCTGGCTCTCACCGTTTGAGCGGGACCTGCGGCCGCGTGTTTTCTCCTTCAGTGCAAACCGTCGCAAAAGAAGAGGATTGCTGTCCAAAAGAGTGTCAATTCTCCGCGAAAACGCACGACTACACACCGCAACAGCATCGGTAGATACTGTGTAACGGCCTGCATTTAAATTATTTCCGCATTCTCCTTACAACCCGGATATAGCGACCAACTGATTTTCGCATCTTCGGCCTACCGACGCATGCGTTTGACCAGGCTCCTCTGTTATTTAAGTGTTTTTGCTGATTATCATCTATTATAGGATGTTTTTTTTTGCCTAGATCTAATTTTTAAAGCTTGAGGGGCGTCAATACAGCAGCTGCACAGAAAGTGCTACTTTCGGCTTACTGAGACGAAGAGCGCCACTTGTGGCTTTGACGTCAACGGAAGCCACGGCAAATGTCAAAAGGTCACGTATTGTAATAATAAAAGATATCATAGAGTTGTTCGTTTTTGTTACAGATCACATTCCTATACACAAACTGTACTTTTCCACAAAATTTCTCCAAATATACTGACTTAAATAACAGTGTAGGGATGTGGTTGTTGTGTGGGCGCCTCCAGATGCGTTAGTGGAATCGCTTGATTCATCGCACATCGCAGCCTTCTGCCACTGTGACAAGCAGCTTTGGATAATTCCGTTAATCAATCCTTGTCACGCAAGGGCCATTAAAACATTTTAATTTTTTTTCGTATCAATTTTACTTATTTTTAAATGGGGTGTTAAATACACCGACGACATGTAAGTTCATAAATTCTATACGTTTATTCGTGTGACATCAGTTGTAAACAAGTGGACTGGTCTGTTTGAAGATTAAAGAACCTGCATTTGTGTTTAATCTGCTCAGTTGTAATTTAGTCGGCTTTTGGTAATTAAATAGCGTGCATTATTGTGAAGTCTGTAAAAAAAATTGAATTAAAAATTAAATTGTTAGAAAGTGATTAAACTACATTCACACGTAAAGAAAAATTAACATAAATGTCGCAGTTCACAATATGAAATAAAGGTAATATTCCCCGAATGCAAAGGAAAATTTTTGAAATCAAGGCATGAAAATTGAACGGGAAGGGGAATTTTTCCTACATTTTATTGGAATTTCCTTGACAAGAAATTAAGGGAAAAACACAAAATCTTGGTAACATAACAACAACAAATGTGAGACGAAATTTGAAATACTGTAATCAAAAGTTCTTATTAAGATCTTATTACACTGTTTCCCCTCTCTGTCACAGTCCCGTGTTAACCATACAAACACAATGCTTTCTCATTTGGCGAAGGTTTTTGGCAGTGTAGTATAATGAGGAACGTTCTGAAGTATACATCAATATACGTAAATAACAACTTCACAAATGTATTAACCAATCATTGAAAAATATTTATATAACTTATAATTATATGCTGTTTACTGTAGTGAGCACTTTTGAGACACTATTTACTTTTTATTTCAGCCATTTTTTAGCTTTCAAACACATTTTAAAATAAATATTGCCATGCAAGTAATAAACACAGTGTGTAGATTCACCCGCACCCTGAAGCTAACGCCTAAGGTGCAAATAAAATATATTTATTGACAATTATTACAAATGAGGTGGCTTTCACTAGTGCTCACTTATCGTGAACAGCCTATACGTAACCTCCAGTGAATTGACTTTAAAAATAAAAAGCAAATATCCATGTCAATGTTCTTAATATTACTAAAAATTTCGGTAAGTAAACACCTGAACTTCAAACCCATGCGTCAAAATTAATAAAAGTAATTAGTTTCTGAAGATATTTAACTACCAAATATTTCGTGAATTCAGTTTAAGCCAATTAATTATCGGGATTATGCATTTATGTTCTTCGTGTGAAGTGCGCTATGTATTTTAGAAGTTTTCGATTTATTTTCTTTCCCATTTATTTTTTTCACTGTCTTACAAAGTTCGTGAAGNCGCTATGTATTTTAGAAGTTTTCGATTTATTTTCTTTCCCATTTATTTTTTTCACTGTCTTACAAAGTTCGTGAACGAAACATGAATACTCAAAGTTTTTAATATTCCAATCGAGGTTCGAATACACAAACAGAAACGTACACTTCATTCGCATCTAATACATTCCGCCATTCAACTAGCTACCGTGCAAACAGTCTCCTTACTAGTGTGTAAGATTCAATATCTAAATTAAGTTTTTCATTCCACTGCGTGACAANAACAGTCTCCTTACTAGTGTGTAAGATTCAATATCTAAATTAAGTTTTTCATTCCACTGCGTGACAAAATTTCAAGTTGTACTTTTTAGAGAAATATTTATATTATATTCATAGAGATTATTATGTTTCCTTTATATGCGCTCTTAAAGCAAACATAAATATCTCATATAATTGGAACTAACGATCAAGAGATGGGCAGAATGTTATGCTCAGAAACACGCGTAATTTTTTCGCTGGATTTACGTAATATTTTACATACTTCACCCTTTTTTCNCGCTATGTATTTTAGAAGTTTTCGATTTATTTTCTTTCCCATTTATTTTTTTCACTGTCTTACAAAGTTCGTGAAGGAAACATGAATACTCAAAGTTTTTAATATTCCAATCGAGGTTCGAATACACAAACAGAAACGTACACTTCATTCGCATCTAATACATTCCGCCATTCAACTAGCTACCGTGCGAACAGTCTCCTTACTAGTGTGTAAGATTCAATATCTAAATTAAGTTTTTCATTCCACTGCGTGACAAAATTTCAAGTTGTACTTTTTAGAGAAATTTTTATATTATATTCATAGAGATTATTATGTTTCCTTTATATGCGCTCTTAAAGCAAACATAAATATCTCATATAATTGGAACTAACGATCAAGAGATGGGAAGAATGTTATGCTCAGAAACACGCGTAATTTTTTCGCTGGATTTACGTAATATTTTACATACTTCACCCTTTTTTCNAGAATGTTATGCTCAGAAACACGCGTAATTTTTTCGCTGGATTTACGTAATATTTTACATACTTCACCCTTTTTTCGACTTGTACTGAACTGTTACGAATTTTTGCATCTAGAGAGTGTTCCTTTCACAAGATCCGTGAAAAATAGTATATAATTTTGAGGTAATTTACCAAATTGTTTTACATTTTAGCTAAAGTTTTATAGGAATATATCATTGTATTGGACTTCTGAAGCGAGAAATTCACTTTTATCGAGCATGAATATTTCGAATTTTTCCATTATTTAAATGCATTACATACACAGTTCTTGTTTAATATTAATAAATTTAACTAGTGAAGACGCAGAATTGAGTTTGATCACGATTATTTCTCATGCACAACTACATGCAATAATTTGAACACTTTAATGAAATAATGAATTTTCTTCTATTTGCAACTGTTGTTCTAGAAAGCTAAGACTAATACAAAAACTAATTATTTGAATTTTCAGGCCAGTTACCTTTTCGGGCAGTAGTAATTTACTGGCCTCCTTGTAAAACACTTCCCCTATTTTAGAGGATAATTATCGTTTAAAGAATTTTTACTATTACTAAACCTACACAATATACCTACGTTAATTTCCAAGTTATATAAATAGCTTGATACTTGAAGACATGCAAGATTTTTGACAAAAGTAGATACATTTTTCACACGCTAGTTTAATGTATAAACTACGATCAAAAGAGCTAGACAACTTAAACAAGTCAGAATGCACGCTAAATGAAGTTTGTGCAAAGAAAACAAGAGCATACAGATCATAACTATGCACACTAATACACGAATATGTATACGCATATATGTAAATAACGCGCACTTAAACTAGGTTTCTGTCCGCCGCTTCGTCCGCATGTATTAAAACTTTTCACCTTCTTAGCTGATGAATTTCGAAAAAAAAAACTATTAGTCTTTAGATATTAATATAGGTAGCTTTATAAATGAAAACGAATAACGATGTCTCATCAGATTAATCACCTATTATGAAGTCATCGAAAACACGTATTTCCCGATTTCATTTTCATAACGGTCGAATTAAAAAAAAATTCTTTAACTGAACTTAAGGGATTCGTATAGGCAACCTTTTTGAAACTAAAAACACGATATATCATTGGGTTTATGAATTATTGGGGAATGCTTGAAACCACATTTTACAAATTTTCGTCCAACATCGCCGCCTAACATTGATGACCTCAAAACGAAAGTTACGAACGCCACCCAAACCGTAACACCGGACATGCTGACAAGAGCGTGAGACGAGTTTGATTATCGCGTATANTTGATGACCTCAAAACGAAAGTTACGAACGCCACCCAAACCGTAACACCGGACATGCTGACAAGAGCGTGAGACGAGTTTGATTATCGCGTATATGTCGTTCGGGCCGCTCATGGTGGTCACATTGAACATTTATGAATGTATTGTAAACAAACTCCACAGTTCCACGGTTAATTTGATTGGTAAATAAAGGTTGTAGGTTGTTTGGTTTTGATATTATAGACCTTCAAAGTTAGGGTATTCTTTTAAACTCATCCTGTAGAAAATTTACAATTTATTAGTTGTTTAATACTTTTGTATCTAATTTTCAATGTGTATTATTTTTTACTTGCAAAAAGGCAGAACTTTATGGAAAAACAAAATATATATATATATATATATATACATATTCCTGACATTTCACAACAATCATATAACACACGATTAAAATTACGCACAAAAATATTAAACATCTCGTAAAATTGTATATTTCTATAATCGTGCACAGTCATTAATTATTATGATCCGAAATTATGACGCGAAAACAATAAATTTCTGCAAAAGGGATGAAGCCGATCATTAAGATACCGTAGTGTACAAAAGGCATTTTTAATGATTTTGGAAGGCTCTTGAATAATATATATACCATGCGTGTTATCTTAAAGGTTTTATTATTTCTTCGAATAGGGTAGGTTTTCTTTCCGTAGCTAAACAGATCAAGAAGTAATCTAATCGTCTCGTTAAAAACAATTATTTAAAACAATCTTGAATGAAGTTAAAGCAGCAGGTGGGCGATACGCCACACAACTATGGCGTTATTTGCAAGCGACCTTGTATGTCTCGCCACGAGGAAGCAGCGCAGAATGCCACCGCTTTGAGTCGCCCCAGACTCAAAGAGGCTGCGCTTGTTTCAAAAAGACTAAATAAGCTATTCAACTCCGCTTCAGTGTTCCACTTTAGTTCGTCGCACTCTTACACGGTTTTACAAACGAGATATCTCCGGACCGATAAAAGTTCCCGGGCCAACCCCGTCGTTCTTATATTGCCAGTTAAAGTTTTTCTTGTTTGTACGGCATCAATAGTACGAAAAACCCCGAAGGTTTATGTTCTGCAACGAAATTTAGCCGGCGGGCACAAAATATTTCGCAGCGGGCGTGGTTAGGGTCTGGNCCGAAGGTTTATGTTCTGCAACGAAATTTAGCCGGCGGGCACAAAATATTTCGCAGCGGGCGTGGTTAGGGTCTGGTGGGAGAGGGGATCTCTCCGGAATTTATCCGCACAAAAGGGAAAAAGAAAATTATCTTTGCGAAACTTCTGAATGAGAGTCGGACCGGAGGGGTGAAGTTATGCCGACGCCTTAGTGGGGAAGTTCAAATTCGTCGTAATAATTTCCTGCGAGCGAAGGTGCTGACTGGCAGATCGCAGCTACCGTGTCCTTATCCCCGTGTCAGAGTTTCCTCAGCTCTCAAACAAGATTCTGGAGGAACCCTCCGACCACGGACGTAAAAACCATTTTTTTTCCCTCGGTGGGGGGTCAATCTTACAAAGTGGATGTTTTTTAACATATTTAACATACCTGTTTGGTATGTACGCCCATGCCCGTTAGAGTGTGACACAAGCAGTGTGTATATGGGGCTACGGCGACAATATATTTCAAAAAGGGAGTGTGCGGCCGGAGCGACTAAGGGGATGAGGGTCTATCTTCTGCTCGACTCGGGATTTCTGGCCTGCCCCGAAAGGGCTCAGCGGTTACGTTCAATAACACTTAAATCGTATATGTATTTTTCTTGTAGCCATATTATTTTTATAGGCATAGGGTATGCCAAATCAAATATCCTTATTTACTATTCTAATTTAAAAATTATTTCTTCGTATGGCAGACCACCTGCGCATAAATTGCACACGGTGTAAATGTTTTATTAACTATAATAATCGGATTTATTAAGGGTTTTTTTTAATTTATGTATCTGAGAACAATTTTTTTTTTTCAAATACAAAATATAGCGGTTTTTTTTAAATTCGTATGTGCATCGACTTTTTCAAAACCATGCCGGACTATTTCTCCCCGCTTTCTCTCGCTCTCTATCCCCCCCCCCNACTATCTCTTTCTTTCAGATTCACCATTCAAACCTGTTTGTCATAAAAATCTATATATTTTGCGTCAAAAATTTTAATTCATCAGATTGCCTTTTTATATTCATGACGATAAATCGCACGGTTTTTTATATGCGATTATTGTCTGAATAACTTAAAACGGACAACCTCTCAGCCTCGAGTCGCGCGGTAAGCATAGTATGTTTCCCGATGTCCCTGCCTGTCAACACATACATGCCGGACAATTAAAAACCTCAAAGGTCAACACAAGTAAATTAAAAAATATACACATATTAGTCTCAATCGAAAAACATTATTTTTAAAGTTTAAAATGTCTACTTAATATTAAGAAATAATATCCATGCATTTACACCTTAGTCAGCGAGAAGTTACCAGCAACCATTTTCTCTAAAAAAAATTATGTCCATTTATTTTGTGGTCTAGAGGAGATATATTGGTGTTGGCCCTTAATGTAAATGCACGTGGAGGAAGTCCACGAATGCAAAAGTTTATTTCTCTTTCCCTATACTTCCATGCTAGCAAAACATGTGTTTGTTAAGGGACCAGCTAGGACCATGGTAATTTTTTCTCATACAGGTATATACTTTAGAGTTTGCAGTATTTTATGAAGTGAAAAAAATATATTTTTTTAAGACACTATAGTGTAACCAAGCGTAACAAAGCGTTGCAAATTACGTTTCTTCAAAAACGTTTCAACAATGAGTGTTTCTCTCTCTTTCTCGGGGTACAACCAGCAGTAGAGAGCAGGCATTCAGCAGGGCATCAAGGACAAGCTCATCAGTTATTTGACGTCTGTCCAGCATAACACTACCATGCGAACATGAATGTATGTGCACTCACCCCTTTCGTCAATAATATATTCCCGACTGCTGCAGTTTCCATCAATTCTAACTTGAGTGCGTCGATGGGAAAAAATAATAATGAAGTCGCATTGCTCGCTCGTTTCATTCTAGGCTGTACGGATATGTAAGGCGACACGTGTCGCCGAGCTTCACACTCCATCTGATGCGAGGTCGTATTCCATTTCCTGGCCTTCACGACAATCGGGCTCAGCAGGTATATAAGGCAGGCAGAATCGCGTATCGTCTCAGTTCTTCATCTCATGCGACAGGTGACAGATCGTTGTCTCTCTACTAACATTTGTAGTGATTATTTCGGTAAGTTATATTGCATTCGGCTCATCCATCACAGTATGCATGTTATAATTGATCGTTCTTGTAATTACATGTACATATTTTCGCACCAAAGTAAAAATGTGCTAGAATTTCAAATACCTGCCCGATCCAGCGAACCATTACAGCATATATTCCGTGATAAATGAAATGGAGAGTTCGTAGCCTTAAATAAAAAACTTACTGCAACATATATTTTATTTATTTTATACTGAACCATTTATTTAGTTCCTATTCGCATGTGTGTGAAGACAATTTATTCGATTGCTCCCAAAACATTTTGACATATTAATTTCTTATTTTTCTTAATTTTCCCTATAGAGATCAATATGAAGTGTACATTTAATGGTGTGCCTGCGACCGGCATCCCGACTTCGTCTTCGGCTGTACGATCGCTGGCTCCATCTGGACTGAATACTTCGTAGGTGATGCCATTCGCTCCACCATCGACTGGACCTGCAAATGCGATACATCGACACCCATGTCGGATCTGCAATAAAACCATATTCAACCACGATGCTCAAAGGCACGTGAAGTATGCCTATGCGAAGAATGCAGATAGAATGACATATAAGTGTAGGAATTGCAACATGACATTTGCTAGATGCGATAATATGCAGGCATGTGAAAACCTGTAAGTCAACAGTTCCTTCGCCTACCAAAATGAATCGTGTATAGTCTCAATCATCATTTAAACCAATATCTGGAAAAAATACTTCATCATGTGAGTATTAGCCACGCCCAATAATATTGGCAGTGTCTGGGTAATGCTAATGCCAATGGATTATTTGAGACTGAAATTTATTTTCGACGCAATTTAAAGACACGTCACACCAAACAAGAGGAGTTCGTCAAAATAATTAATTAATTCATCTAATCACATGGTTTGTGACGTACCTAATTTACGCACAATGAAAATGATCGTAAATGTGTTTTACTTACTATAATCAAAAGGAAATCTACGAAACCAGTTATTTTTCTGGTATGCATACCTAGTGTACGTACAATCAAAAGGACATCGGGTGAACTGTAAATACCGGTATGGTGGTAGAGAAGTACTGTGAAATGGGAACTGGTAATACTCATTCGCACACAGCACGCTTCATAAGTGTTCTAAATGTCGACCATATTTTATCAGACACGACTCTGCTGGATGGGGGGTAGCAAGGAGCTGGATGTTTGCAAAAACCAGGAAATATTTTTTTTTTCTTCTTAGTCTTCCAGTTACTTCGCAAGTGAGCTGTACTGATAAGTGTTGGAATTGGTCGGATTTTTTTAAAGTACGAAAATACCGTGGTTAGCAACTTACTTAATCCAATGAATTTTTAGGGAAGCTCAGAGATTGGGATGTATTGTAATTCCTTGGCTGTTCAACCCTGCGTCAGTCTGATGTCTGTGCGGAACAATAATTATTGGAATGATATCTGACCTGCTTGCCTTCATTTGAAGTCTCGTGGTGTATTTATGTGGGATGATGGCATCTTATTTTACACAGAAGACAATTTTTTCGTTATTACATATGCAGGGGGAAAAGCACTTAATTTAATGACTCTGTTTTTAAATTGGTAGCATTTGATACAGGAATTAGAAATATCAGTCTTTCATAAGCAAGGTCGTGTTTCCGCAGAAGGTGCAAGGCACCTATAGCATTGTTTACTGATTAAGGGATGTTACTGGACGTAATCGCTACAAAGTATTTTAAGGCATCAAATCCGATTTATGTCCTTTTGAGCACTTCAACTTCAAGATTTATAATTTCTTTCTGCTTGTAAAGATTGTAGTTTCGTCAGTACACAGTGTGGTTGACGGAGGAATCGATGATAACAAAAGGTATTTTTAAAAGGAGAAAGAACATTGCCTTTGCAGAAACTGACGTGAGTTTTTTTTTTTTTTTTTTTTTCGAAATATCATAGCAAGAATGCTGTTCATGACAGTTACTGCAGCAAAAAATTGTACGAGGTTTATTCTTCAAATTCTTTTATATACAATTTAAATTTACAAAAGTCTGAGAGAGAGAGAGAGAGAGAGAGAGAGAGAGAGAACACTTCCAAATTAATGTTTTACATTAAAATGGCTAAAGGATAAATAGTTTAATGGTGTCTATCACATCTCTATATACATGAGTCAGTCTGGAGTTCCATATTTACAACACAAAAAATTCTACTCTTATAAAGCCAGAGGGAAAAGTATTTATACCATCATCGCATACGATTTACTTGTCATCGGCACACAGCCAATTTATTTACAGTCTGCATCTAAAGAGAATGTTGGCATACTCGTGTTGTGTTCATTTTAACGTGCACGATTTTTAGTGCAGCTATGGAATTGGGAAATTCTAATTCCCTTAACTTTTTTGTCTCCTTGCCATTGCACTTGTAAGAGTATAGTTTGGCATGTAGTCCTACGAATTCAGTCATTATCTTTCCATCGCATTCGTCCTTTAATTTCCCAACCACTTTCTTGTTTGCTGACGAGAAGCACTTGTAAGTCATGGGGTAGCTGCTGATGTCAAATTCTGCGAAGAAACCTGCATCCGCGACCATGTCGTTGTAGAAGTCCTGAGTACGGATCTCGAACAGAAACGAGTCGGTATCCATATACAGGAGCTCGATGTATTCTTTGTACCAGGCCTTTCTTACATCGTAATGGAATCTCTTCGTGAGTGTGTTCGACATGTCGAGTACCGTTAACCCTAAATATATATGGGTTTGTCGAAAAGTATGTATTCGTGTTGTAGTTGAATCAGGGAAAGAGATTCATTGTAAATCGATCGGTCCAGGAATGTAGACTTGGTTACCAGTTATTTTAAGTAGTTTTTCGCTGCAGACCATCTCCATTTTAGTCGTTCCCATTACTTTGCCGAAAGTTGTATTGTTGACCAATTAAAAAAATTCCTTCTCGAAATCATATGTCGTCGCCTGTCGCTTCGCAGTGTTGAGCTCGATGTGAGGCTTCAGCCATGCTTCTTGCTCGAATTTTAGCACTCTGTGAATTTCCTTTATGCTTAATCCGTGACACAGTGCCTGTTTCAGTTGGCAGTAGTTGATGATATAGTTTTTTTTTTCTCTTCGAGAGCAGTCATCATTTTCGGATGCTTGGAGCCTGGTGGCACTGGTTGACTGGTAGGAATGGCAGGTTCTTGTGGTCTTCACGCAGGACTTATGGGTACTCGACATCAACCTCTATGATGTAGTTGATGGTACCATCGTCAGGCACATCATTACATCAATATCTGTACCGATCCAACCTGAAGTTGTGTACTGGGAGCTTCATCGACATGGCCCATCTGAACAGATTGTTGGCATCCAGTTATTGTAGGTATGTCGTTGGCTTGCTTGGATCTTATGTTTCCGGAGCATAGATGTTGTTTGCCACTGCCCGTCATTTGATGCACTGTGCCAAACCACCATGTATCCCTTCTTCAATAAACATATGCGTGTTCTAATCGGTGAGTAGTTCCAGATGTACCCCTTTTATCGGAAGAATGGCATCAAAGTAAATCCCAGGCACTGATATAGTGAGCACAGTTGAGCTTATTAGTGGAAATACTCAAGTCCCTGAAATTTTGAAAGAAATCGGCCAGAATGAGCACATCTGGCATAAGGTACAAGTTAGAATACTTTCCCAGGTTCGCACAGTTGAACATTTCCCATACCATTTGTGCATTCACGCAATATTCAGCAGTGATGTCGGTGCTGGTCAACCGTTCGTGGAATACTTCTTTTAGGGACATCTGTGTCTCTTCCAACTTCTCCCAGCTGTCAAAGTAATCGCACGGAAACACGCCTTTGCGTGTGAAGAGTGACAGTTTTTTAGGCCCAAAGAATTTCTTTATCTTGTTAAATTTTGAAGGCAGCAGGTACTGGGCCCGGGATACTAGACTGCGGGCCATAGACCTGAATGTATCGACAAACTGCATCGAAAATATGTCTCCCAGTTGCTTCGAAAACATTATCATTTTATCGCTTGTGTGCAGAAAAATAAATATGTATTTCGTATCGTATCCCAGCTGCCTGATGATAGAATTCACGTTGTAGCTCAGGTTATGTAAGAAAACGACGTGTTTCTTCGGTCTTTGGGGCAACAGATTGCAGCTGGTGTATGCAGGTGCAATGTACCACCTTGTGAAGTGGCAATGGCCATGCATTTTATAATTTTCGACTGTAAATGTCGATTCGCATTAGCAGCATCGCGTGACTCGTTTGAGTACCCTATACAGCACCAGTTGTTTAGGCAGTGATGAGGTGACTGATTCAGGAATTATAGTATTATCTTGCACTTATATACAATATCTGTATGCCTCGTGCTTCTGGTAGGCGTACGTGTATTAGTGTGTGGTTCGGGTTCACATTTGTGCACTGTCTTGAGCAACGCTTCGAAGTCTGCATAAACCATGATCGGCACTTTATTCATGTGATGGTAGTTCTTGAATATGAAAATCGGTGGCCGTCCATCTTTCGCTGGCTGAGGAATATCTATTTTTGCTATGGCATTGGGGTTACAATTAATGTGTTTTTCCAGGTACTGTTGGCCGGTAAGCCCCGTTTTTCTAGGCAGGTCATGGTCAAATGTAAAGGACCACTTACATATATGTATTTTCCCCTTGTGGGCCGATACCTGAGGATTCACCAGTCTTGGAAAATTCTTGATGTAACTATAGTGAGCATTTTCCTCAGTGATCAAAATGATTTTCTTTTTCAACTTTTATCAAACATACTATTACGACCTTCTCTGGATCGGTGAGTGAGTATACATTGACTGATACATTTGGGTTGATTTTCTCGAAGACTTTGATTTGACGCAGCAGTGTCGGGAATTCCAACCCAGAAATATCACATATGGTTTCTAGGGTTTTGTAGCAGCTGTCGATTCGCTTGGGATATATACCTTCAAATCTAGCACGCACGCTCCACTTCAAAAACATGTAGTAGCAGGTATTTTCCGGGTTATTGATACTTTCTTTCCTCTTGACTGATTCAGACAGCTCGATGTAAGATGAGGCACGTAGAGGTTCCAGCTTGTTGATTCGGAGCTGTAGGTGGTTAACTTTAGACAACACCCATACCAATCCACGCTCTTTGTATGCTTTTTTCCTTTACATTTTTTTCTATCCAGGAATTACGACCTTTTCGGTGTAACCAATCTCGTACACAGGTACATTCGCAGTCTTGAATGCTCTATTGTCCATTTTAAGTTATTGGTTTCGCATAATCACACTCGATAAAACATTTTAAATTAAATTGGGCTCTGCTGTCGCATTTCCTTAGTGAGTTTTCTTAAGATATTTTTCCTCATGCGAGCCAAAAATTTTAAATGTCTTTTGACAAACCACTCTTGTTTGGTGAGACATATATCTTACAATTACATCGGAAATCAGTTTCAGGCTCGACGATACCATTAGCATTCGCCTTCCTAGACACTGCCATGATTCCTGGACGTGGTTGATGCTTACATGATGACGAAGTTTATTTTCGTGATATTGGTTTTAATGACAATGGAGACTCTAAGCAAAGCATTTTGGTAGGCGAAGGAACTGTTAACTTACTGGTTTTCACATGTCTGCAGATTATCGCATCTAGCAAATGTCATGTTGCAATTCCTACACTTATATGTCATTCTATCTGCATTCTTCGCATAGGCATACTTCACGTGCCTTTGAGCATGGTGGTTGAACATAGTTTTATTGCAGATGCGACATGGGTGTCGATGTATCGCATTTGCCGATCCAGTCGATGGTGGAGCGAATGGCATCACCTACGAAGTATTCAGTCCAGATGGAGCCAGCGATCTTACAGCCGAAGACGAAGTCGGGATGCCGGTCGCAGGCACACCATTAAATGTACACTTCATATTGATCTCTATAGGGAAAATTAAGAAAAATAAGAAATTAATATGTCAAAATGTTTTGGGAGCAATCGAATAAATTGTCTTCACACACATGCGAATAGGAACTAAATAAATGGTTCAGTATAAAATAAATAAAATATATGTTGCAGTAAGTTTTTTATTTAAGGCTACGAACTCTCCATTTCATTTATCACGGAATATATGCTGTAATGGTTCGCTGGATCGGGCAGGTATTTAAAATGTTAGCAGATTTTTACTTTGGTGCGAAAATATGTACATGTAATTACAAGAACGATCAATTATAACATGCATACTGTGATGGATGAGCCGAATGCAATATAACTTACCGAAATAATCACTACAAATGTTAGTAGAGAGACAACGATCTGTCACCTGTCGCATGAGATGAAGAACTGAGACGATACGCGATTCTGCCTGCCTTATATACCTGCTGAGCCCGATTGTCGTGAAGGCCAGGAAAGGGAATACGATCTCGCATCAGATGGAGTGTGAAGCTCGGCGACACTGGTCGCCTTACATATCCGTAGAGCCTAGAATGAAACGAGCGAGCAATGCGACTTCATTATTATTTTTTTTCCCATCGACGCACTCAAGTTAGAATTGATGGAAACTGCAGCAGTCGGGAATATATTATTAACGAAAGGGGTGAGTGCACATACATTCATGTTCGCATGGTAGTGTTATGCTGGACAGACGTCAAATAACTGATGAGCTTGTCCTTGATGCCCTGCTGAATGCCTGCTCTCTACTGCTGGTTGTACCCCGAGAAAGAGAGAGAAACACTCATTGTTGAAACGTTTTTGAAGAAACGTCATTTACAACGCTTTGTTACGCTTGGTTACACTATAGTGTCTTAAAAAAATATTTTTTTTCACTTCATAAAATACTGCAAACTCTAAAGTATATACCTGTATGAGAAAAAAATTGCCATGGTCCTAGCTGGTCCCTTAACAAACACATGTATTGCTAGCATGGAAGCATAGGGAAAGAAAAATAATCGTATTTGCATATGAAACTTTATCTCCCTTCTGGACTGAAAAAAAAATGGGCATTATTTATTTTACAGTGAATGATTGCTAGCGGCTTCTCACTGCCTGTGATGTTAATTCACGGATATTATTTTTGAGGTGCTAATAAGTACAAATTTGAAAATTGGGAGAAAAAAAACTTATAGATTGAGAATAAAATGAATTTTTTATTTAAATTTGCTTGTGCTGACATTTGAGGTTTTTAATGTTCGGCATGCATGTCTTGACAGGCAGAGACATCGGGAAACATACTATGCATACCGCGTGATTCGAGGCTTGGCGGTGGTGGTATAGTGATTTTGATGGCAAACAGGTTTGAATGGAGAAAATGAAAGAACGAGGAATGGAAATACCAATGGGGGGAAGGGGGGGGGGATAAATAGCCCCGCATATTTTTGCAAAGTTGATGCACATTTTAATTTAAAAAATAGTTTAATTTTTAATTAGTTTAAAAAACGTTATTTAACTAACAGGTAAATTTTTTAAGAATAAAATTTACTTAATAAATCCAATAATTATTGTTAGAAAAAATTTTCACAGTGTGCAATTTATAAGTAGGTGCTCTGCCAGATGAAAAAAATATTTTTAAAATAGGGTAATAAATACGGATATTACATTTGGTATAACATATGCCTGTAAAAGTAATATGGCTACTAGAAACATACATATATGCTTCAATGGTTTTTGGACATAACCGCTGAGCTGCTTCGTATAGGCTGGCAAATCATGAGTCGAGCCGAAGACAGATCCTCCCCCACCACCCCCTTAAACTTTTATAACATGACATCATCAGGCGCTCAAGCCGCACACTTGCATTTAAAATACTTTGTCCACGTAGCCCCATATATATATATATATATATATATATATATATATATTTAAGCACACTACTGGAGCAGGCCTCGTTTACCGAGTTATAATTTCAGATTTATTAAATATCGTTTGTTATTGCACACAATAAAATGTTGTTGCTTCACAAAGATTGTTAATGTTAAACGGTTGATACTTCTACTACATCTTCAAACAGCCTTAAACATTTTTAATTAATAGTTTATTGCTACTTATACTACAGGATATTCCTACAAACACTCTGGAACCGCTGTGGTTAATAGGTGATAATATTCGCCTCCCACCTAAGCAAATCTGGTTCGATTCCCGGCGAGCTCACTCCTGGATTTTCTCATGTGGATATCTTCCCAGGCAGTGGCGTGTGGTGAACTGTTGCAAGGTAGGCTGGCGGTAGCTGTGCACTGTACCCTGTTTTTGCCAGTTTATACTTCCATCACTAAAACTTATTTAGGCAGGTGACGCCACAGGACTTTTTTAATGGGTCACTTTCATGCTCGATGTGAATGGTTGAAATAGATTCAGTTTCCTGATGTTCCACAGTGGTTATTGGTTCCTGCTGCATGCACCGAGAATGAGCAGCACTATGCAAGCACCAGCTTACCTAACAACAGTTCACCACACACCACTGGATCCTGGAAGATGCCGCTGGTCGGCGGGTTTTCTCGGGGGTCTCCTGCCCCCTCCCCCTTGCATTCCTTCGCTGTTCCATAACTCGCTTCACCCTCATCGGCTCTAACGACCACGTTGTTAACAGCCGTCCAAATCTCTCAACTCCACTCCAACTATGTTAATTATTGCAAATAGTATCACATTTTGCCCTCTCAATATGACGACTCACAGTTTGAGTCACCATCTCTCTAACCAAATGGTTACTGGCCACTGTAGCAAGAAGTCAAAGTTCCTTCAGCCCTCACTGTAACATTTTTTAAAATTTCAAGCCCGCCTTCCCAAAGAAAATCATTTCTTGCAACATTTTATGCGAGCGATCAAGACTTTAGCTGCTCTCAATCTGTTTCTGTCCAACAAGGTTATGGTGATCGTTCTATTATAGGCCCAACAAGCCCCTCTCTCGAAATTGGAAAGTTTTTCTTGCCACCGCGCTTTTAAGGAAATTGGGGACCTCGAGCCACCCTCCGCAGTTTGAGCACCAGCGAAATCCTTCAGGTCTGCCCTACCGAATATTTAATATGAATATATAACAGCGCAAAAATGAGGGGAGCTAATGTATATGAACCAAGGGGAACACTCGCTTCGTTTGAACAGTGCCGCCGACACTGGCGTAGGTTCAGTGGCGTAACTGGGGAGTGGGTTGGGAGGGGGGAGAGGGGAGAAACGAGTTATACATTGTTCCCCTCCAAAATATGGGAATGGAGCCAAGCCACGTTAAAGGGAATGTAAAAGTAAGCAAAGCATATAATGAGCACCCTTAAATAGAAACATTTAAAACTGCTCGTAATAAGCGAGTTTGACTGTAGATGTGGTGGAACTGCTCCACTTTATCCTGTCTAATTCTACTTACTATTTTAATTGCTGGCATTCACTCAATTTGATAACGGTGATTTTTACTGATCCCTAGTGAACTGCGCTACCCTGGCAGTAAAATTTCAGTGCCTTTCACTTATTCGCCAGTAAATACCAGTTCATCAACTGATCATTCAGCAAAACAATTATACTGATTGAAATTATTGATTCATATTTAGTGTGGGAATACTGAAGCTCAATACTTGGCTATTCTACACTCGTACCAAGATCGTGTTGATTGCCTTGACTTTAGAGGTGTGTCGTGAGTTTGTAAATAATTATCACGATTTTATAGTTTTAGAAAAGTAACTGTTTTAATTAATTTTACATTTTTACAATGAATAGTGATTATAACGTTTTTCTGGNTACAATGAATACTGATTATAACGTTTTTCTGGTTCGTGTTATCCTCTTCACTCACAGATTAGAGTTACTGCTCTATCTTTCAACCGCGTGTCATTTAGGCATTGATCGTACCAAATAAATTTTTTTAGGGCAAGGAAACGCGTCTTAAGGGGTGCTTAAAAGATTTAAGTTGGAACTGTTGTTTCGCCGCTGAGTATAATAGGGGGGGGGGGATGAAGGACTATATCCCCCCCTCCTATTCTCTTTTTTTCCAGTACATTATGAGCTGAAAATATCATTCCTTACTCCCAAACTTTCTTCAGGAAACATTTTTTTTTTAAATTTACACTGCTCTGTTATAACTACTCTCTTAGATACATGAAATAATGCCAAAAAATGATATGTCCTTATTACGCTACAGTAGTTTTTCATATATGTATACGAACTCTAATATATTCCATGTTTTTAAATATGAGAAACAAATTTACTTAAAAGTGCTGATATTAGTAAAGGCAAACATGGTTTTTCCTCTCTTCTCACCTCGCATCATTACATTTTGTTTTTGTTCAGTTTTCCAGTATATGATGCATATGATCTGAGATGGTAGCATCCGTTTAACCAACCTGGCGCTCAACGTCGTCTTTTCATCCTATTTGCTATTGCAAAATATATAACAAAGTCAAAGGAATGTGTAAGGTTATATTTTCTGTTATAACGCCTCATTGCGATGTTAACAAATATTTTGTACAGAAGGTCAAAAATTATCTTTACAGATTTGACCCTCAATAAAACAAAAAGGGAAAAAGTTAAAAAAAATACCTTGTGCATATTTAAAATCATATTCGGAAGTCTTTTTCGATCCCAGTAGATATTTTCATAAGCACCTTTAGTTGCACGATTAATGCAT
This sequence comes from Clitarchus hookeri, assembly GCA_002778355.1. Taxonomy (NCBI): domain Eukaryota; kingdom Metazoa; phylum Arthropoda; class Insecta; order Phasmatodea; family Phasmatidae; genus Clitarchus; species Clitarchus hookeri. The sequence continues at coordinate 179,324 of NQII01002033.1, forward strand.
CGAAGGTATTCAACTTGATGCCATACTATTATCANCATATTAATTTAAAAAATAGTTTAATTTTTAATTAGTTTTAAAAACGTTATTTAACTGACAGGTAAATTTTTTTAAGAATAACATTTACTTAATAAATCCGATAATTATTGTTAAAAAAAATGTTCACAGTGAGCAATTTATAAGTAGGTGCTCTGCCAGATGAACAAAATATTTTTAAAATAGGGTAATATATACGGATATTAGATTTGGTATAACATATGCCTGTAAAAGTAATATGGCTACTAGAAACATACATATATGCTTCAATGGTTTTTGGACATAACCGCTGAGCTGCTTCGTGTAGGCTGGCAAATCATGAGTCGAGCCGAAGACAGATCCTCCCCCACCACCCCCTTAAACTTTTATAACATGACATTTCAGGCGCTCAAGCCGCACACTTGCATTTAAAATACATTGTCCCCGTAGCCCCATATATATATATATTTACACACACTACTGGAGCAGACCTCGTTTACCGAGTTATCATTTCAGATTTATTAAATATCGTTTGTTATTGCACACAGTAAAATGTTGTTGCTTCACAAAGATTGTTAATGTTAAACGGTTGATACTTCTACTACATCTTCAAACAGCCTTAACAATTTTTAATTAATAATTTATTGCTACTGATACTACACGATATTCCTACAAACACTCTGGAACCGCTGTGGGTAATAGGTGATAATATTCGCCTCCCACCTAAGCAAATCTGGTTCGATTCCCGGCGAGCTCACTCCTGGATTTTCTCATGTGGAAATCCTCCCAGGCTGTGGCGTATGGTGAACTGTTGCAAGGTAGGCTGGCGGTAGCTGTGTACTGTACCCTGTTTTTTGCTAGTTTACACTTACATCACTAAAACTTATTTAGGCAGGTGACGCCACAGGACTTTTTTAATGGGTCACTTGCATGCTCGATGTGAATGGTTGAAATAGATTCAATTTCCTGATGTTCCACAGTGGTTATTGGTTCCTGCTGCATGCACCGAGAATGAGCAGCACTATGCAAGCACCAGCTTACCTAACAACAGTTCACCACACACCACTGGATCCTGGAAGATGGCGCTGGTCTGCGGGTTTTCTCGGGGGTCTCCTGCCCCCTCCCCCTTGCATTCCTTCGCTGCTCCATACCTCGCTTCACCCTCATCGGCTCTAACGAACACGTTGTTAAGAGCCGCCCAAATCTCTCAACTCCACCCCAACTATGTTAATTATTGCAAATAGTATCACATTTTGCCCCCTCAATATGACGACTCACAGTTTGAGTCACCATCTCTCTAACCAAATGGTTACTGGCCACTGTAGCAAGAAGTCAAAGTTCCTTCAGCCCTCACTGTAACATTTTTTAAAATTTCAAGCCCGCCTTCCCAAAGAAAATCATTTCTTGCAACATTTTATGCGAGCGATCAAGACTTTAGCTGCTCTCAATCTGTTTCTGTCCAACAAGGTTATGGTGATCGTTCTATTATAGGCCCAACAAGCCCCCTCTCTCGAAATTGGAAAGTTTTTCTTGCCACCACGCTTTTAAGGAAATTGGGGACCTCGAGCCACCCTCCGCAGTTTGAGCACCAGCGAAATCCTTCAGGTCTGCCCTANCGCTTTTAAGGAAATTGGGGACCTCGAGCCACCCTCCGCAGTTTGAGCACCAGCGAAATCCTTCAGGTCTGCCCTACCGAATATTTAATATGAATATATAACAGCGCAAAAATGAGGGGAGCTAATGTATATGAANCCTTCAGGTCTGCCCTACCGAATATTTAATATGAATATATAACAGCGCAAAAATGAGGGGAGCTAATGTATATGAGCCAAGGGGAACACTCGCTTCGTTTGAACAGTGCCACCGACACTGGCGTAGGTTCAGTGGCGTAACTGGGGAGTGGGTTGGAACCCCCTTCCAACCCAAGGGGAGAAACGAGTTATACATTGTTCCCCTCCAAAATATGGGAATGGAGCCAAGCCACGTTAAAGGGAATGTAAAAGTAAGCAAAGCATATAATGAGCACCCTTAAATCGAAACATTTAAAACTGCTTGTAATAAGCGAGTTTGACTGTAGATATGGTGGAACTGCTCCACTTTATCCTGTCTAATTCTACTTACTATTTTAATTGCTGGCATTCACTCAATTTGCTAACGGTGATTTTAACTGATCCCTAGTGAACTGCGCTTCCCCGGGAAGTAAAATTTCAGTGCCTTTCACTTATTCGCCAGTAAATACCAGTTCATCAACTGATCATTCAGCAAAACAATTATACTGATTGAAATTATTGATTCATATTTAGTGTGGGAATACTGAAGCTGAATACTTGGCTATTCTACACACGTACCAAGATCGTGTTGACTGCCTTGACTTTAGATGTGTGTCGTGAGTTTGTAAATAATTATCAAGATTTTATAGTTTTTGAAAAGTAACTGTTTTAATTAATTTTACATTTTTACAATGAATACTGATTATAACGTTTTTCTAGTTCGTGTTATCCTCTTCACTCACAGATTAGAGTTACTGCTCTATCTTTCAACCGCGTGTCATTTAGGCATTGATCGTGCAAAATAATTTTTTTAGGGCAAGGAAACGTGTCTTAATGGGTGCTTAAAAGACTTAAGTTGGAACTGTTGTTTCGCCGCTGAATATAATAGGGGGGGGGATGAAGGACTATATCCCCCCCCTCTCTTTTTTTCCAGTACATTATGAGCTGAAAATATCATTCCTTACTCCCCAACTTTCTTCAGGAAACATTTTTTTTTAAATTTACACTGCTCTGTTATAACTACTCTCTTAGATGCATGGCATAATGCCAAAAAAATGATATGTCCTTATTACGCTACAGTAGTTTTTCATATATGTATACGAACTCCAATATATTCCATGTTTTTAAATATGAGAAACAAATTTACTTAAAAGTGCTGATATTAGTAAAGGCAAACATGGTTTTTCCTCTCTTCTCACCTCGCATCATTACATTTTGTTTTTGTTCAGTTTTCCAGTATATGATGCATATGATCTGAGATGGCAGCATCCGTTTAACCTACCTGGCGCTCAACGTCGTCTTTTCATCCTATTTGCGATTGCAAAATATATAACAAAGTCAAAGGAATGTGTAAGGTTATATTTTCTGTTATAACGCCGCATTGCGATGTTAACAAATGTTGTGTACAGAAGGTCAAAAATTATCTTTACAGATTTGACCCTCAATAAAATAAAAAGGGAAAAAGTTAAAAAAAAACTTGTGCATATTTAAAAACATATTCGGGAGTCTTTTTCGATCCCAATAGATATTTTCATAAGCACCTTTAGTTGCACGATTAATGCATCGAAGGTATTCAACTTGATGCCATACTATTATCANTAGATATTTTCATAAGCACCTTTAGTTGCACGATTAATGCATCGAAGGTATTCAACTTGATGCCATACTATTATCAGCACATCTTCAATAACTTTGTTGTTGGCATCTGCAATCCTGTGCTTCAGTTCAGACACTATGCGGTACGCAATAATTTCTTCAACAAATTCCCACAAAAAAAGCAATGGGACAAGTAGAGTCGGGTGAAAGAGAGTCCAAATAATTAGGACTTCCCGTGTAATCCATCTTACAGGAAATAACTACACACCTCACAAATATTTCACAGAACCGAGATTTCTGAGTTAGTATATCGCTCACGGCCCAAGAGAAATTCCGGGATGTAACTCGCACTATATGTACAGAACACCACGCCAGAATTGACGAATGTATTTTTGTAACGTGCCGACTGTTCAAGCGGACACCCTTTATGTGCACCCTTTAATGTGGTGCAACATTTTTCTTGATGTATATTTGATCAATAAACCCAGGAACACAGAGAACTCAGTGCGGGAGTGCACCGTCCTGCTGGAAGATGACGTCCGACAGCAGGCTTTCCAACTGGGGAATAACAAATCCACTACGGCCAAACATCCATTGGATAACACTGTCCATGCTGCGAGTAATAATGGGCTGATGCAGTCGTAGAGGGAGGATGCCGCAACAGATGTTAACCCTACGGCTGCCGCATTCAGTCGTAAGGACTCGTGCTCATGCTGCGAGTAATAATGGGCTGATGCAGTCGTAGAGGGAGGATGCCGCAACAGATGTTAACCCTACGGCTGCCGCATTCAGTCGTAAGGACTCGTGTGGTTTTTCAGATCTCCAAATTCTGCAGTTATATCTGGTGACACCTCAGACATAAAGCGAGGCTTCATCGCTGAATGATACGTTTTTCAGGCAGCCTTCCTAATCGCTACTCGGTGTAGCCTATCAGCAGCAAACTAGAAAGGTTTTTTCTTGGCTTCGGGATGAAGTGAATGTGCCATTTGCTCTTTGCAGGCAGCCAGGTGCAGTTTCTTGTAAAGTAACCTGTGTACAGTTGTCGAGTGGTAGCTCCAACTACCTTTGTGCCGTACGAGTGGACATATTTGGACATCGTACGAAATGCTGACGAACATGTTCCTTATTCTCTGTACGTGTGCTTGGTCAGCCACATTCTGTGTATGAAACACATTACCAGACTTCTAGAAATACTTATGCCACACGCACATTGAATGTCGGGACAGTGGACATATGTGGTATCATCTAAGGAAATTTCTGCAAATTCCTGTGGACTAGTGTATTCAACGTCAGCTCGATTAGTCGTGAGACACACTAGGTATTTTTATTTGTAGTAGCTGTCTTGATTTGTAGGATGTGCGTGGGCCTGCCCTGTAAAACACAAACATCTTTAGTGTACAATTAAATGTTATGCTTAGTTGCTACATGTAAATAAAAGAGAAATTTGCTACCTTATAAGCGTACATTCCAGATAGTACCTCAAACAGAACAACTTCAACAATATTTGGATTGTTCCCACAATATCTATGATTGTAATAACCTAACAGAATGTTCTGTTTCTGGTACAGAACAGTTGTGTATTCGAGTTTGAGGGACGCAGCAACATAGTGTAATTTTAGGTAATTACAGTTTTTGTTGTGGGTACAACCCAAATGTTGTTGAAGATATGTTGGAAGGGCCATCTGTTTTGCGGTAGGAACGCAGTACTCTGCTGTAGCAAATACAATCGTACACACGAACATAACGAATAGTTCTGTTGGTAACAATATTTACGCGGCACCCATATCCCATTAGATAGCTGTCACTATTTTTAACAGTCTTAGATGGTTGCTACAACCCAATCTTGTCTTGCTGCACCGCCCACCCGACAGCATGTGCGAGAATTTCGGATCCAAGATGCATTTCCTGAACATCTTTGACTCGCTTCACAGGACGGGATTGTCATTCTCTTTTCTGCTTATCGGGTACCCCGATAACGTGAGCATCGCTACCTGGGCGTGGCGGAGTTTACGATATGCTGACAGGAAGACTACATACACTTCCTGCCATGGCTACTTCAACCCCGCTCGTTGTTCCCACGACGTACATCGGCTCTCGATAAGCGGGAAAGTGAATGCGAATGGCGCCACTGACCACCTGAAAGACAAGAGAGTTCATGTTCATGTGCATGTAATGCAATGTCTGTCGCCTGCTCGCCTGATGATCGAAACCCACTGCACTGAAGTTCCCGAAATACCGTCGCTAACTTCTACTGGACGCTGTCGCGCCTGCTTGGCTAGTGTGTTCACGGATCGGTAAAAACTAGGGTATTTTTAGATAAGAAGAAATATATCGTCCACTGGAATAAACTGTTCGTGTAGTTAAACGGAATTGTCAGCTGCTACAATTTCAGCTTTTCAAAGATAAGTTTTAGGCGAATAGCCAAAGGGTTAATGAGTAATTATAAAATTTTTGATTAAAATGTTTAAAGAATAACAACTATATAACCACGAAAGAAAAGTTTTCTATGAAGCAAAATGATCACTGCTAAAATACGAAAAATTGGTATAAGAAGCAGAATCGTAAGTTAGCAAAATTTCAAGGAAATATTTTTCTGGTATGAATAAATGATTAACATAATATGAGTCAACGCACATCTTTCTGTTGGGCCACTCTGTTACTCATATCCGGATTCCTTCCCCAGGAATATGTGTATGCATTTTAACATAGGGTTTAGTTATTACAATGTATATTTTTCCCCACTGGTCATTCTTCTGGAACTTGTATTCTTAGTTTTGGACTAATTTGGACAAATTTTCTATATTTCTGTTTATTTTAAGTTTTTTTAATTTTAACCATCTTTCTTTTGTGTATATTTATACTATTTTCCAGTTGATTTTGGTCACATATTAATTTTCGCTCCATCATTTTACTTTCTACATGTAATTCACACCATATTTTGTACTCGACTTAAGAAATTATGGGGCACTCCTGCATGGTATCTGCTCATAGAAAAATCGCAGATTACTTTCGAAAAGAAATGCTTAGAAGATCGTATACACTCATTAACCTTTAGACGGTTTGTCTCTAAGTCCTCTGACAATCAAGAAGAGAACAACCTGCAATGCAGTTGAAGTACGCCAAATATTTGTTCAATATTTTCAATTCACCTAAAAATATTCTGGAGTTTCTTTTACTAAAACATCAACACACTAGCCAAACACATGTGGTCATTTTTGCATATTAATAATTTTATACCCTGCACTAACACGTTTAGAAGCTTACAGAAACGTTAGTTATTCTGAAGAACTACGCCCACGCCAGTGACAATCAGGAATTCTCTTACAATTTGCCAGTGTGTAGCCCATATGGACCACGTATTTCAGCTCTTGTGGTTATAGTATTTGCGTGCCCGGGAAGCAAAACATAGACCAAACACATAATTACCAGAGAGACAGTCCATTACACGTGCACTGGCCAATACACTGTTAGCAATTTATGACGCTGGAACGCAGCTAGAATAATTCATTTATGACTGTTTGTTAACGCTCCCACTGTAAAGCCCTCGTTGTGAATAACGCATTTAACCTTGTCAGTCCTGCGGTAGCTTTGTGAAATTCGTGCGCAGAATGGAATCATCCTACGGCATCTCGTTACCGTTTGTTTACCCTTAATCCCGCAGACAGCTAGAACTTAGTGCGAAATTACGCTCGACTGGTTGGACACCACTTGTTGAAGTCTTCGCAGGAAGTAGACAAACAACGTGAGGAAACAAAAACCATTATCCGCTAGGCATAAACCTTATGAAATAAACAATTCACTACNAAGTAGACAAACAACGTGAGGAAACAAAAACCATTATCCGCTAGGCATAAACCTTATGAAATAAACAATTCACTATTTCTGCCTTCTCACGAAAATATACAATCTGTAGTCCATATGTATTATTTAGAACATTTTTAAATTTCTGTATTGTTAGGATTACGTATCATTAGGAGAGGAATTAATCAAATATTAGCATATATATGGTTTGGAGGAAAGATACAAATTTTATTGTTCGTAAGTGGCATATGTGTAATAAATGTAACCTCCGTGGCTTGTCCAGAGAAAGAGATAATGTTAAACTACTTTATTATTACAACAAATACCTACTGGTAATTAAATTTTTAATTTGAATTCATATTCCCTACAATTTCTAACTTACATATTCACTGTTCTAAGCATCCATATAACCACTTTACGGATCTCTCTATAGTTTAATCATGGGAAGAGTAGAAAAAATGTCTGAGCATGACAGAAATAAAAGGAAAAGGGAAAATATGAAAAAAAAAACTTCGAGAAAAATTAGGGAAGACCCTACATTACACGAAGAAGCTAAAATGAAGGGGAGAGAGATGTATTCAAAACGCAGAAANAAAAACTTCCAGAAAAATTAGGGAAGACCCTACATTACACGAAGAAGCTAAAATGAAGGGGAGAGAGATGTATTCAAAACGCAGAAATGAAGGGAAAATAAAAACTGTGCAGCAGATCAGTGAAAGAGAGAAAAGGCGTGTGAGAAAGTACTAGAAGGGTAAAACTTTGAAGACATCGCCAGTTGAAAAAGAATGCGGGCATTCTGCAAAGATCATTGGATGAATATTCATCTCCATCTACTCCTACGAGTAACACAATTAGTGACAACCATCAAGATATTGTAGCTCAGCCAGTTGAAAGTGAAAATAATGATATTCTAACAATCAATTATGACAAGAGAAAAATGTGTGGAAAACGTAGATCACGAAATAATAGAGATGAGTGAAAAAGAAAATTTGCAAAAATTGAGAATACCATAGGTATAATGACTAAGAAATTAGATAAATACAGGACAAGATTTGAGAGCCTTAAGTTCAAATATGGTGCAAATGAAAAACAATCTCCTAAACGTGACACGCCAAAGAGAAAGGTGCTAAAACTTTTAAAAGGACTTAAAGTATCTGCAGATGTTAGGAGAAACTTGTTGTTCGGTGAAGTAATATCTGACAATATAAGAGCGGCATTTAAGAAATTAAATGTTAAAAACCGGAGGAAATTTGTAACTAATTTATCGAGTGCAATACTGAGAAAATATAACTGTCTAAGCCATATGCAGAAACTCGCTTCACAAAGACTGATGGTGCAAAGGATTTTTGAGCCATTCCTACTGTTGTGTACTGGCCGTTTAGTGTTTCTGTGTAAACAGTTTGTTGTGTTTAGATGAGGGATGAGAAATCTTTATTGATACTAAGCATTGTTGGGAGATTAGGGGGAGATGATTAGTGCTTGCAGTGTTGCGCTTAGCATGACCAGAAGTTTTTCCCCTGGTGAGTCTTAGTCTTGTAGAAGTCAGACTGTTTCTAAGATGACGTGGGAGTATGGCGTGAGACAGTTTTATCAGTGTGCGAAACAGTGAGTGAGTCCTCTGTGCCAGGAGAAGCTTTGGAGTTGAGTAGTTGCTGCGCTGTGTAGTTTGGAGAAGTTCGGGTCTAGCGTTGGTGTTGTAGATCTTGGTGTTGGGTGGAAGCGGGTCGTCCTCGCAGGTCTGAGAAGTTCCCTGGTGTCGCCGCCGGGTCTTCTTGATCTGCACGGGTTGATGAGATATCTTGATCGTCGTTGGCGTAGCATTTATTTCTTTTCTTGTCGTTTAGGGCAGGTCTTGGAGACGCCCACGTGGTCTCCACCGCAGTTTGGGCAGGTTCGACGGTCTTTTGGTTTGAGGGGACAATCAGCCTCGTTGTGTTCGTTTGAGCATTGCATGCATGACTGTAGCAGTTACTGGTGACGTGGCCGTAACATTGACATGTGTGGCATCTCTTAGAGTTGAGAGATTTGTAGGGTTTAACTCGGATGATGTAGTGAAGGACATGACATAGTTTGGCGAGCTTGGGGGATTGAGAGTTGCCTGTCAGAATGACGAGCATTGGCGGGCTATAGTTGATTGAGCGTTTTATTTGTGGACCAACTAGGATTATTGCCTCGGGGTCTTGTTTTCCGAGGTCTTCTTCGATGTCTTCAGGGTTGGTTCCCACAGTTCGTTGTCGGATGACCATGTGCGTTAGTTGAGTGTGTTGAGATGAGTTAAAGGCGTAGAAATATCCACCCTCTTGCTTCATGTAATTGGTTACTCCATTATAGACGGTGAGTGAAGCGAGATCGTAGCTGACGCGATTCCCTTTCACGTGAAAATCGAAGGAGCCACATTTCTCTCGGAGTTAGGCATTGTATTGGTGCACGTTTGGTAGGAAATTCAGGTTTTTAATGAATATGGATTGGACTGGACAGTGATTGGGTGACTTGGAGGTTGGAGTAGTGTTTTTAGGTATCTTCTGAGATGATTCTGACATATGTGTGTCTTGGTCGGAGCCATCATCATCTGGTGGTAGAGGGAAGTAGCGGTTTTATAGCTGCACGTTGGTAATGACCTCGTCTTCAGTCACATTTTCATGCTGTTGTTCAGTGACGAAAACTTTGTCGGGTGAAGTGTCTTGATGTTCCGGTTGTAAGGGCAAGAGATATTTAGAGGCAGACAAAAAACGACAAACAGTACCATCCTTTTTAGAGAAAGGCAAGTGAAGCCGTGAATGTGCAGGTAAGAAAGTGACTGTCACAATGAATAAGCCATAAAAACCACGCAGACTGCTCATTGACACAATACAAAAGCGCCGTCTGCAAACATAGTCCCTTTTGTCTCCTACAGCTGCCGACCAGAATACTTGTCTTTGCATATTCATGAAAACATGTCTATGGTGATAAATAAACTCAACAATTAAAAAATTGTGGGTATTGTTCACCTGATGACTTACTGAAAGACACGTGCTGTGAAGATCAGAAAGAAGAGTGCCTTGAGAGAAATTGCAAATTATTTGAAACTGTAAAAATAAATATTAATTACTACTATGCGGAAGCAGAAACAAGTTATAGGAAATTGATTTAAAAAAAAGTGAAGATTTTGGGGATTGGGGAGGGGGGGGGGAATGTGCGTAAAGAAGGAAAAAGTTGAACTGAAATATATACCAAAATAGAACTTGTTACTATTATGAAAGATTCACTAGTATAATATGAGACATGTTTCATATATAAGGCACCAGTACCAGGAATTGGACTTCATCAAGAAGGAAATGAAAGAAAACAACGTCCTCATTCATTGTGATTTCCCGGAAAACTATAACTCCAAATATGCTGCAGAAATACAGTTAGCAAATTTTGGTGGCTCCAAACCTCAAGTAAACCTTCACACTGAGGTTGTCTCTTCCGTGTGTGCCCACGTCTCTAGTTGTAAAACATTTTTCGTACTGTACTCTCAGACTTAATTCAGCATGACCTAGTAACTATATGTAGTAATCTAACACCAGTTATTGAAGATGTGAGGACTGTGATGTCTGGTTTGAAAACTGTTCATTTTTCAAGCGATGGTCCCACGAATCAATACCGAAATCGCAAAATTTTCTATTTTATGGGAAGCCGCTTATGAGAAATGTTAGAAGTTAATTTTTTTCAGTGACAATACAGTGTGGTAGGTCGTGGCAAGGGGGTACCAGATGGTGTGAAAGGTTCCCTGAAGAGGACAACAGATAGATTAGTGGCAATGGGCACTAAAATTCCAAATATTAACATATTAACTGAAGAACTTCCGAAACTAGCACAGGAATAAAAGTAATTGTTTTAGACCCTATGATCATTCCCATTGTTCAAGCAAAACTTCCAACCGATATTCCATCATTTAGAAGTACAATGCAGACCCATCAGATTACGTGGTTGGAGCAAAAGCCATATACCCTTGAAGTTCTAAGACTTAGCTGTTTGACTTGTTTGCCTGGAGATGCTTGCCACTACTATGGTTTCGGGAACATTGCATTGAGAAACAGCACCGTATACTCTTATTGCTTACATTAGATTGTATCCATAAAAGCCTTTTAAGACAACAATTGCAATACCTAAAGAATTGCCATATTGTTTAGATTACATTATTACGCAGATAACCTAGAGTAAGTAGCATTTTTCACTTTGCCACTCTTGAATTGAGTAAAAAAAAAGACACATTTATAGTCTTTGAATCCACCAGGTGTAGTACGCCCAATGTAATAATTTGTGCTTAGATAGAGGCTTTTCACAATTTTTTTGTATTTTTGGCCAAACGTCCTTAACCTTAATTGTTCAGATTCGTCCACATCTGGTCAACTAACTGTAGGAAAGCTTTCATACGCAGATGTATGTTCTTCCGACAGTGATGGTAATGCTGACATGGGTGTAAATTACACAAATGAACAGTCTGTAGTGCCAAAAGTGAATGACTTTGTATTGGTGAAATTCTGTGGGGATAAATGTCTAAAATATTATGTACAAATACTGTAATATGTAGAAGATAGTACAGAACGCGCATTTAAATATTTGAGCAAGTCTGCAGGCAGAAATTTTTTTTGCCCCCAAGTAGATGATGTAGCATAAGTTGATCGTAATTATGTTATTTACATTTTGCCATGTCCACTAAAAAGCAAGAGGGGTTGGTACAGTTTTGGTCAAAGCAATTCAAATTATGAGAATATGTGTTGATTGGGCCATATTTAATGGCAAAATTAAAATGTAATTATTCATTAATATGTATTATATAATTTGATTATATTTCTTATTGGTATCAAAATTTCTATAATCATTTTATTGATAAAGTAATGTCCTATTCTAACTTTTTCAAAGTCAAAATGAAAATATTGTTTTTTTTTGTCGCTGAAAAAATTAATAATGTATATGCTGTTTACTTGTTGCTTAATATAGTTTAAAAATAAATCTTGATTTGTTATTTTTTAGTGAGTGATTTATAGAATGTGTAACTTATTTCCAATTTTAAATGAATTTTGAGTTTCACTGTCACGTCCGTGCCAAATGCTGTACCTCTGTGACTAAGACTTTTCATTATTATTTTTTAAAATTAAAAATATCCANTGTCACGTCCGTGCCAAATGCTGTACCTCTGTGACTAAGACTTTTCATTATTATTTTTTAAAATTAAAAATATCCTTTAAATATTGTGGCCATTGCTGCCATTAGTGTTAAACATATTTAAGGCACAATTATACACAAGAAACAGGTACAATTGAAAAAATTTATCTTTCCAAAATGTTAATTTACATATTGTACAATTTCATGACAATGACCAACCTACAAATTTTTAGCGTAAAAAATGACACATTAAAAATAATAAAAAATCTTTATTGGTATNCATGACAATGACCAACCTACAAATTTTTAGCGTAAAAAATGACACATTAAAAATAATAAAAAATCTTTATTGGTATGATTTCTGAAGGTCATTATTTACACTGTAATGGTAAGAATATGAATAGCTTGTCATTGTAAAGGAAAAAGTTAATATTATAAAATTTTGCTTAGTTTCATTTAGGCTGTTTTAAAACACAGTAAAATAATTTTTAATATACCTACACAATTTTTTTAATTTTACAGTAAATGTGTGCATGTAAAACTTGTTTTCTGTGAAGTTGAACAATCCCTTGTTGTAACATATAAAATTACTTGTGATAAAATGATGTTAAAAAAAGTGGTTGAGTTAAATCTGCTTGTTANTCCCTTGTTGTAACATATAAAATTACTTGTGATAAAATGATGTTAAAAAAAGTGGTTGAGTTAAATCTGCTTGTTTTATATTTGTGGTAGTAGATATTTTGCCCACTACAGGGTTAAACTTAACCAAGCATCCGTAGCAGCTTCGTCGTATTGCCATCTTGGATATAGAGCTAGCTTGGCTTTCAAGGTTGAGCCGAGTCATTGCAGCATGATGCCCATCAGTGCTGCAGAACAACAGAGCAGCCGCCGCCGCGTTTCATCACTGCCGAAGCTCAGATCGGGGGTAGTTCAGGCTCCGTGAGGGGCCGTTAACCACCCAACGGTTTTGTTATTTGTCATACAGAGGGTTAAGAAAAGGTTAACCCTNTTATAGACGGTGAGTGAAGCGAGATCGTAGCTGACGCGATTCCCTTTCACGTGAAAATCGAAGGAGCCACATTTCCCTCGGAGTTAGGCATTGTATTGCTGCAGGTTTGGTAGGAAATTCAGGTTTTTAATGAATATGGATGGGACTGGACAGTGATTGGGTGACTTGGAGGTTGGAGTAGTGTTTTGAGGTATCTTCTGAGATGATTCTGACATATGTGTGTCTTGGTCGGAGCCATCATCATCTGGTGGTAGAGGGAAGTAGCGGTTTTATAGCTGCACGTTGGTAATGACCTCGTCGTCAGTTGCATTTTCATGTTGTTGTTCAGTGACGAAAACTTTGTCAGGTGAAGTGTCTTGATGTTCCGGTTGTAAGGGCAAGAGATATTTAGAGGCAGACAAAAAACGACAAACAGTACCATCCTTTTTAGAGAAAGGCAAGTGAAGCCGTGAATGTGCAGGTAAGAAAGTGACTGTCACAATGAATAAGCCATAAAAACCACGCAGACTGCTCATTGACACAATACAAAAGCGCCGTCTGCAAACATAGTCCCTTTTGTCTCCTACAGCTGCCGACCAGAATACTTGTCTTTGCATATTCATGAAAACATGTCAATGGTGGTAAATAAGTTCAACAATTTAAAAATGGTGGGTATTGTTCACCTGATGACATACTGAAAGACACGTGCTGTGAAGATCAGAAAGAAGAGTGCCTTGAGAGAAATTGCAAATTATTTGAAACTGCAAAAATATATATTAAGTACTACTATGCGGCAGCAGAAGCAAGTTATGGGAAATGTATTAAAAAGAAAGTGAAGATTTTATAAAAGGAGGTGGGGGGAGTGAATGTGCATAAAGAAGGAAAAAGTTGAACTGAAATATACCAAAATAGAACTTGTTACTATAATGAAAGATTCACTAGTGTAATACGAGACATGTTTCATATATAAGGTACCAGTAGCAGGAATTGGACTTCATCAAGAAGGAAATGAAAGAAAACAACGTCCTCATTCATTGTGATTTCTCGGAAAACTATAACTCCAAATATGCTGCAGAAATACAGTTAGCACATTTTGGTGGCTCCAAACCTCAAGTAAACCTTCACACTGAGGTTGTCTCTTCCATGTGTGCCCACGACTCTAGTTGTAAAACATTTTCCGTACTGTACTCTCAGACTTACTTCAACATGACCTAGTAACTATATGTAGTAATCTAACACCAGTTATTGAAGATGTGAGAGCTGTGATGTCTGGTTTGAAAACTGTTCATTTTTTAAGTGATGGTCCCACGAATCAATACCGAAATCGCAAAATTTGCTATTTTATGGGAAACCACTTATGAGAAATGTTAGAAGTTAATTTTTTTCAGTGACACTACAGTGAGGTAGGTCGTGGCAAGGGTGTACCAGATGGTGTGGAAGGTTCCCTGAAGAGGACAGCAGATAGATTAGTGGCAATGGGCACTAAAGTTCCAAATTTTGACATATTAACTGAAGAACTTCCGAAACTAGCACAGGAATAAAAGTAATTGTTTTGGACCCTATGATCATTCCCATTGTTCAAGCAAAACTTCCAACCGATATTCCATCATTTAGAAGTACAATGCAGACCCATCAGATTACGTGGTTGGAGCAAAAGCCATATACCCTTGAAGTTCTAAGACTTAGCTGTTTGACTTGTTTGCCTGGAGATGCTTGCCACTACTATGGTTTCGGGAACATTGCATTGAGAAACAGCACCGTATACTCTTATTGCTTACATTAGATTGTATCCATAAAAGCCTTTTAAGACAACAATTGCAATACCTAAAGAATTGCCATATTGTTTAGATTACATTATTACGCAGATAACCTAGAGTAAGTAGCATTTTTCACTTTGCCACTCTTGAATTGAGTAAAAAAAAAGACACATT
The DNA here is from genome assembly GCA_002778355.1 of Clitarchus hookeri. NCBI lineage: Eukaryota > Metazoa > Arthropoda > Insecta > Phasmatodea > Phasmatidae > Clitarchus > Clitarchus hookeri. The sequence continues at coordinate 194,551 of NQII01002033.1, forward strand.
TATAGTCTTTGAATCCACCAGGTGTAGTACGCCCAATTTAATAATTTGTGCTTAGATAGAGGCTTTTCACAATTTTTTTGTATTTTTGGCCAAACGTCCTTAACCTTAATTGTTNTAATAATTTGTGCTTAGATAGAGGCTTTTCACAATTTTTTTGTATTTTTGGCCAAACGTCCTTAACCTTAATTGTTCAGATTCGTCCACATCTGGTCAACTAACTGTAGGAAAGCTTTCATACGCAGATGTATGTTCTTCCGACAGTGATGGTAATGCTGACATGGGTGTAAATTACACAAATGAACAGTCTGTAGTGCCAAAAGTGAATGACTTTGTATTGGTGAAATTCTGTGGGGATAAATGTCTAAAATATTATGTACAAATACTGTAATATGTAGAAGATAGTACAGAACGCGCATTTAAATATTTGAGCAAGTCTGCAGGCAGAAATTTTTTTTGCCCCCAAGTAGATGATGTAGCATAAGTTGATCGTAATTATGTTATTTACATTTTGCCATGTCCACTAAAAAGCAAGAGGGGTTGGTACAGTTTTGGTCAAAGCAATTCAAATTATGAGAATATGTGTTGATTGGGCCATATTTAATGNGCAAGAGGGGTTGGTACAGTTTTGGTCAAAGCAATTCAAATTATGAGAATATGTGTTGATTGGGCCATATTTAATGGCAAAATTAAAATGTAATTATTCATTAATATGTATTATATAATTTGATTATATTTCTTATTGGTATCAAAATTTCTATTAACATTTTATTGATAAAGTNCAAGAGGGGTTGGTACAGTTTTGGTCAAAGCAATTCAAATTATGAGAATATGTGTTGATTGGGCCATATTTAATGACAAAATTAAAATGTAATTATCCATTAATATGTATTATATAATTTGATTATATTTCTTATTGGTATCAAAATTTCTATAATCATTTTATTGATAAAGTAATGTCCTATTCTAACTTTTTCAAAGTCAAAATGAAAATATTGTTTTTTTTTGTCGCTGAAAAAATTAATATTGTATATGCTGTTTACTTGTTGCTTAATATAGTTTAAAAATAAATCTTGATTTGTTATTTTTTAGTGAGTGATTTATAGAATGTGTAACTTATTTCCAATTTTAAATGAATTTTGAGTTTCACTGTCACGTCCGTGCCAAATGCTGTACCTCTGTGACTAAGACTTTTCATTATTATTTTTTAAAATTAAAAATATCCATTAAATATTGTGGCCATTGCTGCCATTAGTGTTAAACATATTTAAGGCACAATTATACACAAGAAACAGGTACAATTGAAAAAATTTATCTTTCCAAAATGTTCATTTACATATTGTACAATTCCATGACAATGACCAACCTACAAATTTTTAGCGTAAAAAATGACACATTAAAAATAATAAAAAATCTTTATTGGTATGATTTCTGAAGGTCATTATTTACACTGTAATGGTAAGAATATGAATAGCTTGTCATTGTAAAGGAAAAAGTTAATATTATAAAATTTTGCTTAGTTTCATTTAGGCTGTTTTAAAACACAGTAAAATAATTTTTAATATACCTACACAATTTTTTTAATTTTACAGTAAATGTGTGCATGTAAAACTTGTTTTCTGTGAAGTTGAACAATCCCTTGTTGTAACATATAAAATTACTTGTGATAAAATGATGTTAAAAAAAGTGGTTGAGTTAAATCTGCTTGTTATATATTTGTGGTAGTAGATATTTTGCCCACTACAGGGTTAAACTTAACCAAGCATCCGTAGCAGCTTCGTCGTATTGCCATCTTGGATATAGAGCTAGCTTGGCTTTCAAGGTTGAGCCGAGTCATTGCAGCATGATGCCCATCAGTGCTGCAGAACAACACAGCAGCCGCCGCCGCGTTTCATCACTGCCGAAGCTCAGATCGGGGGTAGTTGAGGCTCCGTGAGGGGCCGTTAACCACCCAACGGTTTTGTTATTTGTCATACAGAGGGTTAAGAAAAGGTTAACCCTTTCCCAACCCTCTGCCCCATACCAATTGGTAGTTGGAGGTTTCCCACCGCATCTACATTAAGGAGCCTGCCGGGTTACCCCAGCAAGCCCGGTACCCATAATTTTCCCTCCTCCTCTCTGCCTGCACGGGGTGGGGGGAGGGAGGCAGCAGAGAAGCCGCTGCCTAAGTAAATAGCTGTACTTAATTTTCGAAATTTAGAAAAATTATATTAGGTTTATAACCTGGACAAAGATTTTAGTTCCCCGGGCAGGTTTTGTATATTAAAAATGGATTACAGTGCCAAATAAAAATTCCGTAACTCTAAGAACATGAGGTCTGGTTGGGTGTGGCCAAACATGAAATGCTGGTGAGGGTGAAATTAATGGTCATGACAAGCCTTAAGTTAATAATTNACGTAACTCTAAGAACATGAGGTCTGGTTGGGTGTGGCCAAACATTAAATGCTGGTGAGGGTGAAATTAATGGTCATGACAAGCCTTTATTTAATAATTAGAAAGAATGTGATTTAGCTGAACAATGTAAAGCAAGTGATTTAAATAATTAGTTATTTAAGAAATCNTTAATAATTAGAAAGAATGTGATTTAGCTGAACAATGTAAAGCAAGTGATTTAAATAATTAGTTATTTAAGAAATCAGTTGGCGCATTTATGAAAGCTGAGACCTCTGGAGACGCACAGCTTGTTAAAAGTGGGAGGGGCGGTGTACGCAGCGAGAGCTGCAGGCAGAGTGACTGGAGTAATGATAGCGCGAACTGGGTTTGTTAAACTGCCCGAATTTATTACCGGACCGATCAGAGAATTTTCGGCTTGCCGGAGGGTTTAATGTGTTGTTTTCTTATGTTTTAAAACTTTTTAGGCTTGTAAACGGGGCATTTTAGGGCGTTTAATCGAGGGTTAGTGTCCGGAAGGTATTTACCAAGTTTTCTAATAACANCTTGTAAACGGGGCATTTTAGGGCGTTTAATCGAGGGTTAGTGTCCGGAAGGTATTTACCAAGTTTTCTAATAACAAGATTATTATGGGTTTCAATTTTATCGTAATAGTTATTATTTTGCGAAACGATTTTGTTGCCAATTGTATTTTTAGAGCTTCGTGCAGATCTTAAATACTTGTGTAACGATGGGCGTTTCCTAGTACTCTTAAAAATTTATTTTACACTGTTTGCAGTGATGGAATTAATACCTTGGCGGCATTTACCCAGCTTTCATTCCTATACATTAAGGCCGATCTAACCAAGGAAGTGTAAGAGGTGTGCTCAAAAAATAAGGTGACTTTGTAAATTTCGAGGGCTACGTACATTCGATTATCGATTGTTTTTATTATGTTGGTACACATGTCCCCAACATATGTTGACATTATCAGCCATTTTGCATTGTTAGTTTCTTTGTGACAGATATAAAGGTTAGACGTGTTTTGGTGTGCTTGGCGATTTTTTGCTATCGCAAACAATGGATCAAAGAATCTGTATTAACAAAACCGTAATAATGTCTCAGCCACCGTATTCACCGGACGTGGCCCTCTGTGACTTGTTGGTGTTCCCAAAACTGAAGAGACCCATGAAAGGACGGAGGTTTGCCACTATTGAGGCGATAAGACCTGGGAGACTTCAATGCCATTCCAAAATGCGCATGTCATAAGTGCTTCGAGGATTGGCAAAAAGCGGTGGCACAAGTGTATTATATCTGAAGGGGATTACTTTGAAGGGGACAAAATAGATATTGCTGAATACATAAATATTTATCAAGACAAAGTCACAAAATAGCAAGTCACCTTATTTTTGGAACACAACTCGTATATTAAACGTTTGAGCCGCAGGGGGAGTTTGGATGATTTTAATAGTGGGCATAGTTGTAGCTTTGCCAGTGCTAGTTTTCGTTTTTCTTTTATTTGCGCATGCCACCTTAATTTTCCATCTATTATTAGGTCGAGGTATTTAGCGTATGTGGAGTAGGGTATTACTGCGTTGCTGTATTAAGTGGTTTTAAGTTAACAACAGGGAGAAAATATGTGTGTTGGTAATGCCTAGAAGGAAATAGTTCTTATGCAAAATACTATAACACTGAGCGCGCACAAATGTGGCGTATTGTCCCTTTGGTGTAATTTTGTAGTTTTTGTTAAGTTTTGTTTGCGGGAGGCAGAGGAATATCGCGATAGTAGAACTTAAGTAGGGTTTCAGAAAAGTTGGAAGAAACCGCATTTGCAGTGACGTGTCTCCTCTAATGAAACGAAGCGAAATGACGGATGCCATTCCTGAACCCGCTTATATGACGATATGTGTATCTCCAAGCTGAAATGTAACCTTTCTTTCTACAAGAATGCATTTCAGGGGCCTGAGTTAATTAAAAAATAGATGACATAAATAGTACACGATGGTGGAGTGCTTTCACTGTACGGGATTATAGGTTGGAGTCCCGGGTAATCCAAGGGTGCATGTGCTGTTTTTAGAAATTAGTTTTTAATATTTTATAACTTAATCCGCACCATTACTNATATTCCTTTGTCGATAAACCATCTCGTTTAATGCGGATGTTAGCAGGGTTCCACTCACAACAAATAAAAACAACACACTAACAAATTTGAATGATTTAGTTTCTGTGTAGGATGGATTTCTAATGGCTTTATTGTCGTTACCCTAGGAGTTAATGCCCGTTGCGTTCGCTCATACTCCGTTCTTAATTTATTCTGTGCTCTTTCTTTTCTTTTCGTAAATTATTCAATCGCAGAGGAACAGCAAACAGTACTGTGCATTAAGCGAAACCAGCCTGACGATCAATATTTAATTACAGTTCGATACCCTGTCAGATTATAGTTGAATAATAAAGAACGCATTTATTTTCCAAGTCAAATTTATTTATTACTTTATAATGAACGTGATGTAATTCTCGAAGCACATTAATGAGCTTTTTGCCAAGCTCTTTTGGACTTTACGTCGCAAGGCAAAATTTAGTATACTAAACTTCAAAGTGTGGCGAATCCCTGTGTTGACATACCTAGTGAAATTGTATTAAGGTTATGCAGGGAACATACCACGCGTTGAAATCTAAGATACATTTTTTCTGGAACAATTTTGAAATGCAGTGTTTACCTGTGGTGGCGTGTACTTGAAATAAATCACTTCGTCTATAAGCGTAGTAATATTTCGCGTAAAACTATTTGTCATCAGTGTTTACAAGCCCTGATTGGCAATTTCGTTATGAATATGAAGACATTATTGCTTCCGTATCACCAGTATTGCCAGTTTAGTACTGTTGTATTGAAAAAAAAATCTATTGAAGATGAAGCCATCTCTCTTAGGTTAATTGTGTCATACAAAATCACGTTAATCAAAATATGTGAAAATGATTTACCGACTCAATAAGTTTTGTGAACTAATTTTGCATGGTTACTGCAGTACACAACAATAGCATTTACGTGTATTGTAGTTAAANTCAATAAGTTTTGTGAACTAATTTTGCATGGTTACTGCAGTACACAACAATAGCATTTACGTGTATTGTAGTTAAAATTAAATTTACCAACTTATTATAAAAACATTTTCAACATGTTTTATTTTCCTTTTAAAAAAATTTTATTTTCAATTATTTTTTTGAAGATATTTTTTTAAATTAATATTTTAGGATTTAATTATCTTTCTATACTGATTCAGACTATCTCAATACGGGTTTATGTTCATTTCGTTGCAACTTTCAATCTGCTGAGACCTCATTGGGACGGGGAATATTTTCGAACAGGGGCATGGAAAGTGTTTCTAATGGCTAATCCATCAGCTGTGTATCTTAAATTATGCACTGAAACTAAAAGTTTCGCTCTTCAAACTGTCCTGGCGCAACACTACCGATATTTCCGCTTGTAATAGACGCACAGATGTAGNTCAATAAGTTTTGTGAACTAATTTTGCATGGTTACTGCAGTACACAACAATAGCATTTACGTGTATTGTAGTTAACATTAAATTTACCAACTTATTATAAAAAAAATTTCAACATGTTTTATTTTCCTTTTAAAAAAATTTTATTTTCAATTATTTTTTTGAAGATATTTTTTTAAATTAATATTTTAGGATTTAATCATCTTTCTATACTGATTCAGACTATCTCAATACGGGTTTATGTTCATTTCGTTGCAACTTTCAATCTGCTGAGACCTCATTGGGACGGGGAATATTTTCGAACAGGGGCATGGAAAGTGTTTCTAATGGCTAATCCATCAGCTGTGTATCTTAAATTATGCACTGAACCNTATGTTCATTTCGTTGCAACTTTCAATCTGCTGAGACCTCATTGGGACGGGGAATATTTTCGAACAGGGGCATGGAAAGTGTTTCTAATGGCTAATCCATCAGCTGTGTATCTTAAATTATGCACTGAACCTAAAAGTTTCGCTCTTCAAACTGTCCTGGCGCAACACTACCGATATTTCCGCTTGTAATAGACGCACAGATGTAGCCAGGCACCAACAGATCATTTGAAGGTGAGAAAGGGAGATATACGAGGTGTGTTAAAAAAATAAGGTAACTTTGCAAATTTCGAGGGCTACATACATTGAATTATCGATTGTTTTATTGTTATGTTGGTACACATGTTCCCAGCATATGTTGACATTATCAGCCATTTTGCGTTGTTAGTTTGTTTGTGACAAATATAAAGGTTAGTCGTGTTTTGGTGTGCTTGGCGATTTTTTGCTATCGCAAACAATGGATCAAAGAATCTGTATTAACAACACCGTAATCATGCCTCAGCCACCGTATTCACCGGACGTGGCCCCCTGTGACTTGTTCCTGTTCCCAAAACTGAAGAGACCCATGAAAGGACGGAGGTTTGCCACGATTGAGGAGATAAAGACCTGGGAGACTTAAATGCAATACCAAAATGCGCATATCATAAGTGCTTCAAGGATTGGAAAAAAGCTCTGGCACAAGTGTATTATATCTGAGGGAGATTACTTTGAAGGGGACAAAATGTATATTGATGAATACATAAATATTNCTGGCACAAGTGTATTATATCTGAGGGAGATTACTTTGAAGGGGACAAAATGTATATTGATGAATACATAAATATTTTTCGAGACAAAGTCACAAAATAACAAGTCACCTTTTTTTTTTTTTTACACACCTCGTGTGTATAAATATACACACATACACACACACATATATATATATATAGAAAGGAAGGGATATATAGAGAGAGAAAGAGAGAGAGAGATGGAGAGAGAGCAACATTTTATTGACTCTGATAAACTATATAGGATTTCAGGTTTCGGTGTGACGTTGACGTTGACGTCTTAAAGCCAGACAATATTAGTATTGCTTAAAACGACACTGATTACTTAAATTATGACGACTCCTGAGAGATGGTAAAGTAGGATGTAGAATGAATGAATGTTCACAGTTCTGGCACACAGCAAAATAATTATTTGTGAATCTCCTAAAATCTAATGGAATTTTCCAGCCCATAAATCATAAGGAAAATTCACCAAACATCAGATTACAAGTTTATAAATGCTACAACACACGGGTAGAACCTTTACTTTTGACTCCTTCCTGAACAAATGTAGGGAAGCTACCGTTAGATATTTAGGAATAAATATTTCCATTCGTAGATTCTGAGTTCGCGTGTTCAATAATGTGACAAATTCGCGACAAATCGAATACAATGCAAAAAAAATTAATAGCTACCAAGACCTTNTCGCGTGTTCAATAATGTGACAAATTCGCGACAAATCGAATACAATGCAAAAAAAATTAATAGCTACCAAGACCTTTACCATTGACTATCGTACATATTCTGTTATATTAAATCATAGCAAAGATCTTATGACCAAAATAACGAATGGCAGCCGGCCAGTAGGAGTAGTAGGGAATGGCTGGTTCTAGCACAGGGGCTGGGGCTTCAGGACGCGGGGCAAGAGTGGTATCTAGCGGAGGACGAGTGACGAGCATCATTTTCTTCCTTTTCCCCCTTTTTTCCCTCGACATTTCCCTTTTTCTTCCAAAAACGTTAAAATATACTCAAAATTTTCCGAATTTCCCTCAAAATNTTTTTCCCTCGACATTTCCCTTTTTCTTCCAAAAACGTTAAAATATACTCAAAATTTTCCGAATTTCCCTCAAAATTTTCTAAAATTAAAAAAAAAAATTTCTCATCCACAATCCGTATGGTTTGCACAATGAGGCTAGAGCCGGTTGAAAATTGTGCAATGTCAGCTGGAATGTGCAGGCAGGTACGCGAGGTTCTCGTCTCTGATTGGCTACGCTAGGCTCTCGAAACTGGCAATCCAGTACCATTCATATTAGTTGAAGAATGTTCGCGTTCATTGTCCCCTGTCATACAACTTCTCACACAATAAGCATAGTTGACCCTAATTTCCGAATCGTATAAGATATAGTCACCAAATTTGTAACATGGGCATCATCCCTCCTCCCCAACAACGAAAATTATCACAGGGTCATTTATGCCCTATGCGAACTTATAAGCATAATCAACAATAATTGCCAACCCGACAACGAAAATTATCACAGAGTCATCTATGCCCTATGCAAACTTATAAGCATAGTTGACCATAATTTCCAACCCGTTTAAGATACTGTCACCAAATTCTTAACATAGACATCACCCCCGACAGTGAAAATTATCACAGTCAGTTATGTCCTATACGAACTTGTAGGCATAATTGGCCATAATTCCCTAACTGTATAAGATACAACCACCAAATGCATAACATAGGCATCACCCCCGACAACGAAAATTATCAGAGGATCATTTATGCTTTATGCGAACTTATAAGCATAGTTGGTCGTAATTTCCGAGCTGTTTAAGACACAGTTGTCAAATTCCTAACACAGACAACTAAAATTATCACATAGTCATTAATGCCCTATACGAACTTACAAGCATAGTTGGCCGTAATTCCCGAACCGTTTAAGATACAACCACCAAATTTATAACATAAGTANTCACCCCCGACAACTAAAATTATCACATAGTCATTAATGCCCTATACGAACTTACAAGCATAGTTGGCCGTAATTCCCGAACCGTTTAAGATACAACCACCAAATTTATAACATAAGTNGTTTAAGATACAACCACCAAATTTATAACATAAGTATCACCCCCGACAACGAAAATTATCACAGGGTCATTTAGACGACTTCGAGAACGTTCGCAGACAATGAAAATCAGCATACCTCTTATCTAGTCTGTGGGTGCACGAATTAATTGCTGATTTCACAAATATGTGACTCAAAGGTGAGGTCGCAAGCCTGATATTTTGTGAAGTCGCACTTTGGGAGACTTGCATGTCAGTAACGAGAATATAAAATACGAGATAAGAAATGGAAACATGTATAAAAGTTTCATGACCTGGTGCAACATTGATGTATAATCGCTTATGTTTCCTTGTGGTACCGCAGTACAAAACTAAGACAACTGTGTATTATTATCTAATATNTTGATGTATAATCGCTTATGTTTCCTTGTGGTACCGCAGTACAAAACTAAGACAACTGTGTATTATTATCTAATAATATCAATGTTGCAGTGTATTATTATTTTCTGGAATCTTGCACATATGCAAATAACATTTTTATTCAACAAAAATCTGCTATGATAATAATAATACATAGGACTAAGTGCCAAGCATTTTGTAAATCATTATTTGGGAGAAATAGTGTTTTTAACGCTACGATTGCTGTACATTTTAGAATTTAAGCATTCACTCATGGGAATAAACAATTCTTCCAAAATACCTATGTTTGTTATCAAAATACTTAATACAAAAATTTATTGTATGTATATTTTCATAAAACACTATTATATGGGAAAACATAGCAAAAACGATCTGGGAAAAAATGTTATAATGAATTACCTAGATCTTCGGTCCTACTAATTTAATATAATTAAAAAGCTAAGCGGTTTTACTAAAAAATTAATTATATTATGAAAAAAAATTAATTGATTTTGTTGATAGAAAGTGTGGATGATATTTGGAATTAATGTTATTTATGTTAAGGAGATATTGTAATTATAACAATATATGTATTTATTAGGTGTATGTATAATTCATAGTTTTATTATTTGTTTTGCCTTTGATTAAATTTATAAGCTTTTGACAACTCCACTGCTAATATATTTACTAGAACCAGATTTACTGTACAAATGCTATTGTCGTAGAATAAAACAAGCAAACGAGCAGACAAACTATCACGCTTTTTTCTTTATCCTGTCCCTTCTCACATTGCAATACTGCATGTTTTTCCCCTGTTTAATCATGTCACGGGAAAACGATAATATTAGATAGCCACCTCCTGTCGCATCAGGAACTTGATCCAAACTCGAAGAAAATCGTATTGCCTTGTTGCTGCTGTAGTGGTCTTTATATTCAAAATCATGTGTGTTTGTTTCTGAGGTGTGTGTGCTTTTCTGAGGTGTGTGTGTGTGTTTTTCTGTGGTGTGTATGTGTGTTTTTCTGAGAGGTGTATGTGTATGTGCGTTTCTCTGAGAGGTGTGTGTGTTTTTCTGAGAGGTGTGTGTGTGTGTTTTTCTGAGAGGTGTGTGTGTGTGTTTTTCTGAGAGGTGTGTGTGTGTGTTTTTCTGAGAGGTGTGTGTGTGTGTTTTTCTGAGAGGTGTGTGTGTGTGTTTTTCTGAGAGGTGTGTGTGTGTGTTTTTCTGAGAGGTGTGTGTGTGTGTTTTTCTGAGAGGTGTGTGTGTGTGTTTTTCTGAGAGGTGTGTGTGTGTGTTTTTCTGAGAGGTGTGTGTGTGTGTTTTTCTGAGAGGTGTGTGTGTGTGTTTTTCTGAGAGGTGTGTGTGTGTGTTTTTCTGAGAGGTGTGTGTGTGTGTTTTTCTGAGAGGTGTGTGTGTGTGTTTTTCTGAGGTGTGTGTGTGTGTGTTTTTCTGAGGTGTGTGTGTGTGTGTTTTTCTGAGAGGTGTGTGTGTGTGTGTTTTTCTGAGAGGTGTGTGTTATGTGTTTTTTCTGAGAGGCGTGCGTCTTTTTCTGATGTGTGTGTGCTTTTTCTGAGGCGTGCGTGCGTGTGTGTGACAGAATCAGTGTGTGTGAACTGTGGTGGTATCTATACTCTGCTGTGCCAATGCGACACACTTGAAATAGTGCTCAACCAATTAGACAATTAATGATTTATGTATGTATTTATACAAAGCGGCAGATATTTCATTGAATATTTTTTTCGGAAATAAACCAATTGCACTATCAAGTGTAATGAAATGAAATAGTGTTGTATTTTGTCAATTTTAGCAGAATGCGGTTAATTAATGGCGTACCCTAAGTAAACTGGGACAATTTATTTAGCATTTTAATTTTTTACTTGTCTAGTAGTCTTCCTAGTAATAAATGGGATCCTGAGAAATACACGTCTAGCGCACTGATGTAAAAAAAATATAAACCGTGAAAAACGTCTAAAACACGTCAGAAATAACTGCAGTCAATACCTCGCAGAACACGCGCAAAAAAGGCGTATACCGTATCTCTCTCCTCTGTCTTTCTCTCTCCCGTCTCTCTCCCCTCTCTCTCCGCGTGGTCCAATAATTGAACGAACACGTCAGTGGCGAAGAGAAGTTTTGGGGGGAAAGGTTGAAAGGGCTGTGGTGTTGTAGAGGAGGGGGGTGTTGATTTGGTGAGGAGGGTGAGGTGCTTCTAGGCTGCGTGATTTGCAGTAGCGAAAAAAATTACCGCCGCCGGGCAAGAGGGAGAGAGAGAGGTTGTAGGGGGTTGGGGATGTTCCTGGTCGGTTGTGGAGGGGGAGAGGGGGTGCGTCGGTTTGGGACGTCGCGGGGTCGTTAATCTTTGAACCGGCGCCCAACTCGCTTTGGCGTAGCGCGCCAACAGCCTGTGACGGTTCCTGTCAAATGGTGATGAGATCCGCCCCGACGCCAGCCAAGCAAACGACCACACAATATACGGATTTACCTGGCAGTCCCATTAGAAAAAAAGGACTTACGTTGACATCAAGTGTCGCCTGTGTTTAAGGACCAACAAAAATTCTTGGTGGTATTTTTTTTTTCGAACGTCATTCTGACCTTTCTAAAAAATTTATCTACGAACACTAAGCCCAGGTATTAAGTTTTTCAAAATCGTGTGCAAATATGAGTGTTTTTTTGTAGCCTGAAAATCGTAAAAGAATGAGGCAGCTATAAGATACAATCGAAAAATATTACCACCTGTGTAATAACATTTTTATTTACTACAATTTACACTATTATTAGTTTTATTATCTTAAGTGATCAAACGTTTCATTACGACGTGCTCATTAAAAATCGTGGTAATGAAAGGCAAAGTTATAAAAGTCGAGAGTTACGCATAGGCATATAACACAATAAGAAAGTAATGCAAACAGCTGAATAGTGCTCACCTTTACAGTAAAGTATTCATAGAAATATAGGTAGCCAAGAGTTCTAGTCTTCATTATCACAACCCTTAAGTCAAGATTTTCTTCATCTCCTTGTTCCACGAAATCGCTTTCCTCCGCAACTTCTTCAGCGACGTCAGATTCGCCATCAATGATGTCCTTGTAGAATTTGAGAGCCTCATTTCCACACCACTGATCACCGAAGTTCCTTTCTTTCAGAGAATCAGAGTCGTTGAGTTTCGCAACTTTTTCATAAAACCCAATTGGTTATGACTCGAAGATGATGATGTTGACGTTCTTGTCGTTTTTGAAAACTGATAAAATTTCTGCAGTATTAGTGTAATCAACTTCCCTTTCCACTAGTATGTTTACTTTCCCATGCACTCCTTCCTTCCTATTTTAAATGCAGCCTCTTCCAAGGCACTAACTTTAAATGAGGATGGACTGTACCTCGTACCAAAGACTCAATTACATCCTTCCAGTTGAGTACAGAAACGTGATCCCCAATGCTCTTGTCAGTGTACCAAAGGTGTCAAAATTTTATTGTATTCCGGTGGTGAAACAACATTATCTTTCCCATAACTTGCTCATTATTTCGGATTTTATTTATACACTCAGAATGGACCGTGGACAATGGCTGAGGTCCCACCATACTGCATGGAACCGCCAGAACGTATGTGAGCGTCAGTCTTATAATAGTTGCCAAACTCTTTCACGATTATCTTGCTATTATTTGGCTAATATAGTGGTTAAAATTATTCTACGCAACGGACACGCATGAAGCGGCACTTTTTTATGGAGTAAGGGACAAAGAAACGAAGTTTTCATTTTATGTCGTATAAATATAGGAGGGTATCGTTCATGATCTTAAGTGAATAAGAGAATAATGTTTGAAACTTATTTCTATATATATTTCAGATTTCGTTGTTTTGAAAAAAAAACTCATTTACAAACCGCCGAAATGTTATATTGATGGTTATTTTAGAAAAATATTATCAGTCATGTTCCCGGGGTCCGTTTCGCTATGAAGCAGAATTAAAAGTGTGTTTATAATTCATGCTATATTATGAAAACTTACACGCGAACATAATTTATTTACAGGTTTTTCAATAAACACAGAAATATTTTATATAATTTTTGCATTGCCCGCTGGACGATTACATTTTTGAACTGCATCCAAACTAGTGCGCCATAAACCGCTGAGTATTGAAAACGTCAGTGAGTAAATTTCTCTACAATATAGACGCTGAGTTTCATCTCGAAAAAGAAAATATCATCAGGCTCTTTAAATCAGACGTCATCACCAAGAATATATGTAATCCTTATTATCGCTCCTCTCAACCACAATACATCGCACGACATTGGAAGATAATGAGAAACGGGTACCGCACTGGTGATATACCTACCTATTCGCGGCAACAAATATTACCATTATATGACTCGCCAAAATACACGTTTCAAATTTTATAAAGCCTTGTAAGAAGTAGATTTCTCTGAGAAGAAAAAGCATTCAGCTAAAATAAGACTGGAATAAATTCCCAACGAACCTCATAAATTCAAGCCACTAACGACCATGAATTTATAGCACCAGTCTTTGAATTATTCGTAAATATACGGTTTTTGGTTAGATGCACAAACATAAGTCTCGGTATAGTAAAATGAACAAGTAAAGTACATATATTATTATGATATGAACTATTTATTTTTATGTTATATTTACAGTCATATATTATTGGGGTAGCTAATAACATGATTTATATATTATTCGGGTGGCCTAGTATAACTGCATTTGTGCGCGAAATTGCGTGGCAATCGATTGAACTGCTCCAGATATAAGAGATCGAAGACTGTATTATATCATTTTCTTACAAAATTGCAAATGAGAGGCAATTGTGCATGTGCACTAGCGTTTTAATGCCGGCGTTTAATACATGGAGCATATCAATTTTAATCGCTCTCTAGGTAGCGCATACAAACGTAAGTTTATTATGTTAGAGACATTTTGAAAAAAAAAAAATAATAATTTCAGTTACAAAGTTAGGTCTGTTGATTGAGGTTTGTTTATATTAAACTACTGATATACTAAATTTAGCAGGAGTTGGTGGAACGGTTCCCGAGATATGAATAATCAGATTTCATTTTTTTTATTGGTTGCATGGTTACTGCGATACGACGTAGCAGCCAAAAGTTAGAAATTGTAACTATTTTAATAACAAACATCCGGCGAGGTTGAAAATTACAAAAGTTGGTGGTTCTCGCACAGATATAGGAATATCGTTTCTTAATACTAACTAATAAACTTTCTTAGAGAATTTGGGCTAAAATATCCTTGCCGCTTGCTGCACCAAATTAACTTCGTGAAAATATGGCATAAACACAAGTTGAAGAATTAATTTTTGGTTATAATAAATTACTTGGTTAATGTAAGTTTTCTAGAATCTGGAATAAAATAACTAAAGGCATTATTCTTCTTAGTATGTGATAAGTGCTCTTTGAAACTCTGCCCCATGCACTGCGAGAGTGGACATNACTAAAGGCATTATTCTTCTTAGTATGTGATAAGTGCTCTTTGAAACTCTGCCCCATGCACTGCGAGAGTGGACATAAAATCAGTAATCGTGAGGACGAATACGTCCGTTAAAATACACAAATTAATATGGAGCCTTCCGGTCAGAATTTCCACTCTGTGACATTTGACACGAAACGTTTTCGTTATGAAAAATTTGTTTGTGTCTCTATTGCAGACACTGGGTGGTTTATAAAAGGCCTAGGCGATCACTCTTTTCCCTGGAAACCAGTTATTAATGACTGTGGCGTTCATTTTCCTGGAAACAAATTTCGTATCGCATTGCAGCGACTAGTACGAGTACAATGAGAACGGCATTTGCGTCATACCCAGGGGTGGGCAAAGACAAACTACACTGTGAAATATTGATAGCTTATTTTCCATGCCCGAGAGAAGTAATAACAAGAAATTATAGACGTACATGATTTCTCTATATGAAACATTGGTACATCACCCAAATTGTCCTCCAGGAAATGTTAAGAAGTAATTAGGTAATACAATTATAATTGTAAACTGCTTTCAACATTTTTATGCTCGAGGACTAGCATGTGATCAATTTCACAAACTACATATACTCTAGGTTAAAATTTCCATTGCACAGGAATTGTACCAAGATTTCTACTTAGTCGTTTTGAAACGTCTCGTATAAAGATAGCAGCCTAATTCCTGCAATAACCTAATAATGGAGTAATAACGGCACTACGTGTTGGTAAATTTCGAGTAAATATTAACAAATTCCAACATTACGGCAAGCCACTTTGATAGTTTCTAAGCGAACGTTGGAGATGTAAGAAAGTAATCCGACAAATAACTGAGTTCCTTTAGTGGGAAATGGATAAATTGTTTTGTTTCTTGTTTGTGCCCGGTTAACGTTGATATGGCCACTTTTCACTTCATGAACCTACAAAAATGGAGATCGCGTGAACTAAGTGTTTAAGAGCGCACTTGGCATAGATTTACGCTGAACTATTTCATTTCAGTCAACATATTTTTAGAAGTCAATATACGTATAAAACCGAGACAAGGCAATGATAACAATGCATTTTGCTAACTTGGCCGAAAGACACATTTCATCAGAGCTTTTTCTTAAAAACTTTACGTAGTGTATGGCTTAAGATACAGAAAAGCAATGCATAGACACACAAATATGTTGCAAGAAAAGAAAGTTCAAAATCACCTATTGCTAAAATTTCCTTAAAGTATTTCTTTTTGCGACCGTTAACAAAACTGTGTTAGTTTAGGTGAAACATTCCTCGAGAAAATGTTACAAAGAAGTTTGAGAACTTCTTGAGCTAAGTGCAGCAGGTTATGATAGTTATATCGGTTAGTCCGAGTCGATTTGTCACATCCAGTTCGTCATAAATTTTAGAGGGGTTGCAGCCTGCTAAGGCACGTACCAAAGTTGCTTAAGTGAAGCGGAATTCAGGGTGGTTAAAATATGGGAGCTTCAAGCTTTCAAGAATAACTTTACAAAGCTATAAAGGGAACGCTCGGCTTAACGGAATGCGCGAGGCTGATAGCATGGCCGGTAACTGAGGTACTAACAGTTAGGTTAATAGAAGTCCCGGTTGGGAATGCAAGTTTTAACAGCAGTGGCCACGAAGAGATAAGATAACGGTCACTGCTCTCTAAGAACACGTCGAACAAGCACCATTCTGGTGACTAGAGCTGTAACAGCAGCACGCAGCCTTTTGTTTATCCTGCGTGGAGGGAACTTGCTAGAAAGATATATATAAAACTGTAACTGAAACAGTAAACACGATAAGTGTCTCGTTAGACTTTACTAATAGGTAGTATTTAAGCACTTCGGACTTGGCACTGGAAGTTCAGTGCCAATCACAGCAAAATTCCAGTATTTGTTTCGAATCAGTAGTTCCACCTCGGTAGTGGACCTCCTAGGCATAGTTGGCTGGAACATCAGTTAGCGGTGTGAGTTCAGGGTCTAAACACGGGTAATAAATTAAGGGGCGTGTCGGTTTAAGGTTATCGTTAGCTTTATTTTATTTTGTAAACCGTCTGCTGACCATCACCTTGGCACAGAGCAAAGCTTCGAAAAGCGTTTGATCAGTTATTTAAATACAATCAGATGATTTGCAACAACTGCAGGAGTGAACATCAAGGCAACGGAATTATTTTGACGTTTAAAACAGTTTCACAATTCAGCGTGACGTAAAATTTTAAAAACTTATCGCAATAAAGGGAACCAATTTTTTTATGTATGTTGGGGATACGACTTCCAGAATAACAAGCCATCAAAAAAATCCTGTATCGATTACACATTCTGCACAAAAAACTACGTAATTTCTTTGAAATTGCTTATGGTTTCCTTGATATTTGCCAACAGATGGTTTGTTATGAACCGACATTGTATAACCGTCTCAGGAGCGTGTAACGTTNACCGACATTGTATAACCGTCTCAGGAGCGTGTAACGTTTATGCATCATTTTCGTCATTTTGTTGATGTCCCTATCGCATTCCTGTATTGCTTCCACTGTCCCTCGGAAAGTAGCATTCGTTCTTCTTGAAAGCTAAGAAATGTAAAGTGGAGGTCCTGGTAAAGGATATTAAACGCCTCAAGGTCACGTGCGGACATGAAGAGGTACTGCAACGGTGATGGAAAATAACACAAACTAGCTTCGCGTGTGTTCTGTTTCCCGAGAATTGTAAGCCGTAAGTAAGGGCTTCTAATACGGCAATCTGTTCGCAAAAATCCCAAATTTTCGCTACACGTTAAAACACTACTTACGGCGACTTTTTCCGACTTTGACACTGCAACAAAATATCGACTTTCATTTCTGTCCTGAAAAAATATTTGTATTGAAATATTTCATAATTAGAATACACATATTTTTTTGCAGTAAGACCAATACAACTAGGGAGGCTCCTTTAAGTATACTCTGTCTCTCATAATTTGGCCAGATTCGGACAGATCTGCGAAATTAGCGTCACTGTTTACATCTGACTACGTATCCTTCCGCCATCAGCCGATCGGCCACATGACAACGACGTTGTTTATTTTCATGCTGTCATTAACAGCCAATCCCCTTGTCAGTGTACTGTTAGTGGGGCGTTTTAGGCAAACTTGCTACCCAGAAATTCGTAGGTGCGATTGTANAATCCCCTTGTCAGTGTACTGTTAGTGGGGCGTTTTAGGCAAACTTGCTACCCAGAAATTCGTAGGTGCGATTGTAGTAATAATAATGCGTACATAAATCATTAATCAGTAAATTGTTATGTTAAAGGGCAAAAATATAAATAATTTATTTCCTGTTTAGTAATTACAAAAAATGTTATGCTAAAAAAATTTTAAGATATTTAACACTGATATTTGTTTTTAAAAAAATAGTAGGTTATTAAAGTAAAAATATAAAACCTTGCCAAAAAATTAATATTTGCTAAGAGACAGTGAATTTAGTATAACATTTGCGAAACGGTAGTTGTAGCTATTATCACACGTTGGACATTATAGCTAATAAATTCTAGTTGGAAATATGTGACGTGGAATAACGTTAGAATTGCTAAACAACTATTCACGCGTATCCAACTTTCTTTGGAAATAAGGAAATGGATTTTCGGAGAACAATATGGCATACAATTTACGTAGACGAACGATTACCTGCCGAATAGAAATTACTAGTATTCAAAATCACTATACACGTAATATAAAAATACTTTTAAAATTATGCAGAGATCACGAAAAATAAAACCATTCGTACATGTTCGTAAATTTATGTAGGTCCAACGCGGAACGCTTTTTTTTTGTGGCTGGTAATGCTTCAGAAATAATCGGATAGATAGCGCGCACATCCTGTCCGGAGCGATGTCTGAGCCGCTTATTTTGCTCAATAGGTAGCGTATTTTGGAAGTTGACTGTTCTTCCATTACTGGCTCGGAACGACACGCATTTGAAATAAATTTCATCAAATTATTAGAAAAAATAATTCAACAATATTATGTAATATTTCTGTATGCTTTTGGAATTAATATCAAGCATGTAATGAAAGCGGGGTTGGAGAGGGGCGATTAAGACGTGAAAAAAGGTTTTTAAATTTCGTTTCATTTGGATATGGATCGTTTTAATGTGCATTTTAATTTTGAACACTTAATAATTTCTAATTTAGCACGAAGTTTAGTTTCTAACATTAAAAACCGCTGTTTTATGACCACGTAAAATAAAATGTATTAATTGACATAGGAACTCATTCTTATCGCGTATTTTCGGCTTGTCTAATGTGCGTCGGCAGTGCACTCAGAATAGCCAATGTAATATTAACTATTGTTTGTTCGTGCATCAGCTGATACAGGATTTTGTAAATGGCACTTTGTTTTTTTCGTATACATTAAGTTGCCACTCCCTGACTGTCAGAATCTAGCCATCTTATTTGATATAAAGTATATTTATAACGGTAGCACATATTTAACTTGGTTCAATTCCATTGTTTTAATGCAGGTTCACCACAAATATTTAAAGATCAGAGCTTCATGTGCGAATTTCCCACAAAACTGTAGGCACTTCATTTTGAAAATAAATGCTGGAGAAATGTTGTGTGCGAGCTGTCGAAGCAATTATGATTTAGAAGTATCATCAGTCTACACTGTAAAACATTTTTTGTAAATGGAACTAACAAATTCTTGTATGATTACAAACTGTTATTGATTCAAAAAGTTATTTTTTATAAATCTAGAGTGTATGTTTATTTGCAAGAATAGCATTTGTGTGAATAACGAAATAAGTTTCTGTTGTTACAAAGATATTGTAAACAGCCGCGCATCACTCATCACTTCTGGAAATTCCACACATTCCGAGAATAATCTACATGGCTCAAGGAATTCTGCACTTTTAAAACAGTATAACATTTTGAAGATTGTTATTGCAGCATGTTGGACCAGTAAATTCTATTGTGACTTATATAAAATTGTTTATAGATTTAACCTTGTAGTTGTTTGAAGTATTTTGAAATTCGTCGTTAGAAGTATGGACAGCGGATTCGAGGCTTAAATTTTAGGTAATGGATTACAGTAAAACCAAATAATGGATTTAAGCTTAAATAAATTTATCTCGACTTTCATAATTGCACAGAAAAAAAAAAGCATGAAAAATATTGTAACATATTGAAATTAGTAGTCACAAGAATGAATTTGTATATACAATCACAATAAAAATTGTGTAAGCGGAGCTAAAATATTTTATAAAAACAATTTTTTTGTAAATTACAAAACGTATTGTAAACCTGTCGTATTTATACACTTATATAAGCAACAGCTGTAGTCTCACGACCCACGCAGTCCTGGCTGACAAATAGGTTTTATACCATTAAAAACTACTGAGTATCATCAAGGAGACAAATTACTTTGTAGAAGTCTAAATAGTAGCTTGTTATTTTGCAGGAAAATAATTTGAGAATTTCTACACATAATAATGTAATTATGCAGGATATCCGTCGATAAAGGTTACAGTACTTTTTTTGAAGAAATACTTTGGATATCTCCTACACTTTTCAGGCAATTTATTGACAACTTGACAAAGGTTTTTTTGTAGTAGGCCTAATACCTAGAATTTTTTTGGCAACTAGTTTACAATTTTGTAGAAGTGAAATAAAAGCAAAAGTGATTAAAAGCAGTCTTCGGCATGACTAAGCATCTTCTGCAAATTTCGTTGCGTGTGTTATANGTGAAATAAAAGCAAAAGTGATTAGAAGCAGTCTTCGGCATGACTAAGCATCTTCTGCAAATTTCGTTGCGTGTGTTATATATTTTAGTACAGCAAAACTTTTATGAATATGAAGGAAATATAAGACAGCGTATGTTGCATAGGTATTAACTTAGTAAGACCTTTAAGGAATGTCAACATTCTAAGGCCAGGTTAAAAATAAACATATTTGTATAAAGTTCCAAGAAATCAGTAATAGCGTGTCAGAAAATATGGCTGCTGGTAAGATAAATGACACTTAGAAAATATTTTGGGTATGTAAGTTTATTTTCTGGGACAGATATCTCACTTGGGTGTTGCAGTCAACTATTAAATTAAGTGCTCTCAGTTTCAACGTATTTTGTGTAACTGTCTAACACATTTACCCTATCACTACGATACGTTTCTTGGTTCCTGAGAGAATACACATCTTGGCTACATCGTGATAAGCTATTCATTGAAACTTATGCGACACAACTACAGTGCAATCAGAATTTGTGAACTTCCCTGAGTTTCTTGAATATTTTGTTATATTCATATTTCGTATTTAACTAGTACCTTCTATCGTCTTTTTTGTGCGTGTTTTAATTTATTTTATTAAAAAATATTGTTTAATTAAAATTTTGTTACGTGGTTATCTAGAAATATGCGATCAATTGTTTTAGAGGAAGAAGTGGAAAAATACAAAGTCTAAAAAATAAAAAGGTTGAAAAGATTGAAAAATAATGAATTTTTACCATTCGACGCCCTTAAAGACCACACTTTATTTGATTTAATTCTATGGCGGTATAGCATGTTGTTATGAAGTGATCAGGCCTTAGCTGGACGGCCTGCCTGATCACACCTTCATACATTGAACCAGGGAACGAGCGTGATTGAAGTAATACCTTGCGAAAGGCAGATGCAGAAACCCTCTCCATAGGCCAGTAAACGGGGCCGAAAATATTAAACAACGCGCTCGATATATGCCAGCGTAACACTTGGAGCGACGTCTTTTGTCATCGGAGCAGCGGGCCAAGAATACGTAGAGATGGTTGTGTCCGGCAGTCGTTAACCGCCTCCTAGAATCAGCCTCCAGAAACATGAACAAGGTGGGAACTTTCCAAATAGATTGTAATAGTAGTAGCGTGCGGTAATAAAACTTAATATATTTAATTAGCATCTTGGTATTCCATTTCCCCCGATAAATAGTCACATAAATATTTACTGTATAATCCTTATGTTCAATAAAGTAAATTTTATACTGCTGTGCTCTACCTAATAATGACTCATTATTTGCTAATCCCTTATCCCTTTTCAGGTATGAATTGACTTAAAAGCTAATTCGTAACATTGGCGGAGGATTGGTTCCTTCCTGCCGTCTCGCTACCATGCATAAGCTTTTCTACCATCCACACCCATTTCAATAAATACCCCACCCATCCACGCTAATTTACGTAGTAATAATAACAAAATTTCAGCCACGTCCACTTTTAACATTAACTTTTAGCTTTTAAGTAGCAGTATAATTAATATAATGTCAATATCTACTTTAAAAATGTATTAGGTTTAAATAATAATTTACCTTTTACAGCCCAATATCTAAACTTACAAAGCAACTACTTGAAACCTAAATAACAAACGGTATTAAAATTTAAGGAATTTCAGTATGAATCGCAAGTCCGTAGTTGCGTATATATTTGTAAACAATTTATGTCAGCAATGCCATTCTAGTAATTTAAATTACTATATAGATCACCTGTGTGCGCTGGATGTAGTTATTTGAAATTAAACAATTTTTGTGATAGTAATTTATAATCACTTGACAATTTCCATTAAATTAACTTTCAACTCATGATAAGTTAATAAAATTCCATACAATACATAAAAATGTAGTAAGATATTACTGTGCACGGATAAAGGTATAGGATTTTATTATGGTCTCCCATATTTAAGAAAAATGCATGGAAATATGGTATGCGAGTTAGCTATGAGATTTTTGTACGCTGTTACCGAAAGCCAGTATTACATTATTAGTTGCCATATGGAAGTATGAGTAGTCGCGTCTACGTGTCACGCGGTACGACCCAGTTACAAAGAGCCGAGACGACACATTCCCGCATCAGCACTTCTCCATGCGGCTCGAGGGCCTCTGTATTGCCAAAAGGCGTGCCAGCGCGCGCCACGCAGATGCCCACTTTAAACATTACTTGGTTTGTTATAGTTTTAGGTTCCTCATACTCCCAATATTCTCATNCGTTGAAACTTATGCGACACAACTACAGTGCAATCAGAATTTGTGAACTTCCCTGAGTTTCTTGAATATTTTGTTTTATATTCATATTTCGTATTTAACTAGTACCTTCTATCGTCTTTTTTGTGCGTGTTTTAATTTATTTTATTAAAAAATATTGTTTAATAAAAATTTTGTTACGTGGTTATCTAGAAATATGCGATCAAATGTTTTAGAGGAAGAAGTGGAAAAATACAAAGTCTAAAAAATAAAAAGGTTGAAAAGATTGAAAAATAATGAATTTTTACCATTCGACGCCCTTAAAGACCACACTTTATTTGATTTAATTCTATGGCGGTATAGCATGTTGTTATGAAGTGATCAGGCCTTAGCTGGACGGCCTGCCTGATCACACCTTCATACATTGAACCAGGGAACGAGCGTGATTGAAGTAATACCTTGCGAAAGGCAGATGCAGAAACCCTCTCCATAGGCCAGTAAACGGGGCCGAAAATATTAAACAACGCGCTCGATATATGCCAGCGTAACACTTGGAGCGACGTCTTTTGTCATCGGAGCAGCGGGCCAAGAATACGTAGAGATGGTTGTGTCCGGCAGTCGTTAACCGCCTCCTAGAATCAGCCTCCAGAAACATGAACAAGGTGGGAACTTTCCAAATAGATTGTAATAGTAGTGGCGTGCGGTAATAAAACATAATATATTTAATTAGCATCTTGGTATTCCATTTCCCCCGATCAATAGTCACATAAATATTTACTGTATAATCCTTATGTTCAATAAACTCAATTTTATACTGCTGTGCTCTACCTAATAATGACTCATTATTTGCTAACCCCTTATCCCTTTTCAGGTATGAATTGACTTAAAAGCTAATTCGTAACATTGGCGGAGGATTGGTTCCTTCCTGCCGTCTCGCTACCATGCATAAGCTTTTCTACCATCCACACCCATTTCAATAAATACCCCACCCATCCACGCTAATTTACGTAGTAATAATAACAAAATTTCAGCCACGTCCACTTTTAACATTAACTTTTAGCTTTTAAGTAGCAGTATAATTAATATAATGTCAATATCTACTTTA
This sequence comes from Clitarchus hookeri, assembly GCA_002778355.1. Lineage (NCBI taxonomy): Eukaryota > Metazoa > Arthropoda > Insecta > Phasmatodea > Phasmatidae > Clitarchus > Clitarchus hookeri. The sequence continues at coordinate 218,486 of NQII01002033.1, forward strand.
AAAATGTATTAGGTTTAAATAATAATTTACCTTTTACAGCCCAATATCTAAACTTACAAAGCAACTACTTGAAACCTAAATAACAAACGGTATTAAAATTTAAGGAATTTCAGTATGAATCGCAAGTCCGTAGTTGCGTATATATTTGTAAACAATTTATGTCAGCAATGCCATTCTAGTAATTTAAATTACTATATAGATCACCTGTGTGCGCTGAATGTAGTTATTTGAAATTAAACAATTTTTGTGATAGTAATTCATAATCACTTGACAATTTCCATTAAATTAACTTTCAACTCATGATAAGTTAATAAAATTCCATACAATACATAAAAATGTAGTAAGATATTACTGTGCACGGATAAAGGTATAGGATTTTATTATGGTCTCCCATCTTTAAGAAAAAATGCATGGAAATATGGTATGCGAGTTAGCTATGAGATTTTTGTACGCTGTTACTGAAAGCCAGTATTACATTATTAGTTGTCATATGGAAGTATGAGTAGTCGCGTCTACGTGTCACGCGGTACGACCCAGTTACAAAGAGCCGAGACGACACATTCCCGCATCAGCACTTCCCCGTGCGGCTCGAGGGCCTCTGTAGTGCCAAAAGGCGTGCCAGCGCCCGCCACGCAGATGCCCACTTTAAACATTACTTGGTTTGTTATAGTTTTAGGTTCCTCATACTCCCAATATTCTCATNCGCCACGCAGATGCCCACTTTAAACATTACTTGGTTTGTTATAGTTTTAGGTTCCTCATACTCCCAATATTCTCATACACTTCCCACAATCCATTCACATACGGGCACGGGGCAGAATGCATTCCACTGGGTTCACGCAGTTCTATGATCCGAGGACTTAGCCAATCATCGTGGCTTTCGGACGTGCAAGAGACTAGCCGTGCCAGTCGTACCGCATTGTTTGAGGCGCAGACTGCTAAACCTGACGTGAGAAGGAATAATTTTGTGCAATGCCAAGGGTATTTAACGAAATGGGAATAGTGCCCGAGACACACCCACTTCGGTTGTGACTGTCCGCTCACGGTTTATCCACATCCACCCAATTGTCAGGAGTACTTACTTAGGAGGTCAAACCTTTCGTTTCGCATTAAAGACGCGCAAAAATTATCTGGGCCTCTGGCGGATTGGAGACCCGACCAGATGGGCCAGTCTATTGTGCTCTACTGGCCTTGAAAGAGTTTCAGGCAGTAGGGGCGAAATCTGGATGAGTTCAACTTTTGCTGTGGGCCCTTTCTATACTACACAGTACACATTAATTGAGTGCAGATTTTCCCCAACTCCCGTATGCTACCTCTTTGTGGGTGAAAGTATTATTGCTAATATTATTTATGTATTATTCCTTTCCTCTCTTTTAATATCTTTTACTATCTTATGCCTTGCCCCTTTCAGGTATGAATTGACATAAAATTTAATTCGTAACAATGCGAAACAAGNTCTTTTACTATCTTATGCCTTGCCCCTTTCAGGTATGAATTGACATAAAATTTAATTCGTAACAATGCGAAACAATAACGTTAGGTACACGTCTGCATCAAGAAAATACAGAATATAAGTACATTCGTGATCTTTGTACAACCATTTGTACATATTAAAATAAGACTACGAAATGTATTACTGCAGCCAGATTACTGCGCTGAAGCAGTTATGTCGGTGACAACAATTCGTGGGAAAACNTCTTTTACTATCTTATGCCTTGCCCCTTTCAGGTATGAATTGACATAAAATTTAATTCGTAACAATGCGAAACAAGAACGTTAGGTACACGTCTGCATCAAGAAAATACAGAATATAAGTAAATTCGTGATCTTTGTACAACCATTTGTACATATTAAAATACGACTACGAAATGTATTACTGCAGCCAGATTACTGCGCTGAAGCAGTTATGTCGGTGACAACAATTCGTGGGAAAACGTAAATGTTCACAAGTATTTTCGTAGCATACTAATACGATGCATCTGAATGTAGTTTAATTAGTCATGTCAAAAACATTTAAATTAATTAATGGTTTTGGTTGGCGTCTAATAGCGGGGCTTTTTGTGCCGTGAAGGGTGAAATGAGATGTAAATACAGCAGAGATTGAATGCAAGGGCGGGGAGAACAGTCGTACATAGTGGCCTAAGTGCAATTTGATTAACCTGTAATGGGGTGTCGGGAATCGAACCAAGGACAAACCCAGTACACGCGTAATTACTTTCGCCGGCATTTCAGCCAAGGACTAGGTTAGTATAAATGTAATTATGTTTTACTTACCCTCGACGGATTTCGAACCGAGGACTAGGTCAGTATAAATGTATTTATGATTTACTTAACCTCAATGGGAATCGAAGCAGGTAGTGGGCCAATGTATATGTTATTATGTTTCAATTACCATAGGCGGGAATTGAAGCAATCCAAGATGGCGGCTGCATAACACAAATGTATTAGTGATTCACACTTAAGTGGCGTTTAAGCATTGGTCGGGATAGAATGTGCATTTAGGGCTTGTAATTAATCTTAATTACTCTCGGTACATTTTTTACTCTCGGTATGTGAACCTATTCATTACAAAATTATGAATTGCACATTAATTACGTCTACTTATCTTCGGCGGGACTAGAACCGAGGAGCACCTCACCTTCCCTCATCTTCCCTCACCTCCCTCATCCTCGTCAGTTGCGTTTCGGCAGCCGTTGGGTAAACATGTGTACTTGGTGTGTAACTACAATGTAATTACTCTATCGTTGCGTGTACTAAGCATCGGTACAAGTACTTACTCTCGGTACATTCATTACTCTCGGTACTCGTAATTATTCCTTACGCAAATGTAATTATTCAGTACTAGCGAACCGGCCCGGCTTTGCCCGGTAACAATTGAGTTGTTACAGTGATACTTTGAAAGATAAAAATGGTTACTGTGGGTCATCCTTAAAAGGTAAACATATGCTATCGCTGACTTTTCTGTAGACATTTTTAAGAGCTACAATTCTGTAGTACATTAATTTGATGTATCTCTTATGGTTTAGTCAGCGCAAGCCATGCAAGTGCCCTAAAAGCGGGTTTTTACGACTTGATTACAAACGGTTAGACATTTCTCTAATATCCTTACATTAAATATACATGTGTTATAGGAAAAAAAACCTCGTCAAGAAATTCTCTAAATGATGTTGTAAACCCCATCAAAATCCATCGAGTAGTTTAGATGTACTAAGGGAATTCACAGACAGACACGGATAAGCGACTTTGTTTTATACTATTTAGAGATGCAGTAATTATGCACTAATTACAATTGCACCTAATTACCTTGTACGGGAATCAAACCGAGGAATTAACGCCATCCTCAACCCTCTTGGACTACCCTACACCCCCCTTACCATTCCCCTACCACTCGCTCTGCAAACTTCCTCGAAAAATTCAAAGTCCCGCGAATGTCGCTTGGGCACTTTGTCCACCAAAAGGGCACCCCTACAAAAAAAGGATCAATCACAGCACACCTCACAAGAGGTGAGAGAACCCATCAGCCAACCACAACACACCTCTCAGAGGGTCGTAGCGAGATGAAAATATCAGTTTTCCAGGTTAAAAAATGCTTCAATTAGGGCCCGGGTTGACCCACCCGCCCGAC